>APFE030187276.1:0-46290 GCA_000404065.3 Pinus taeda | reverse complement strand
TATTTCTCTTTAAGAGAACCAAGCATTAGTTTTACAAGTCCGAGTTTCCCTTTAAAACATATAACACATTAGTTTACAGGTCCATGTTCTCATTATCAACATTGACATCATGATTACATTTATAAATAATCATATTAACTAGCACTGCACATATTCTTAAAGGGCACAAGCACTAAAGCTTTCCTTTGAAGGGACTAACTAAAATATCAGTTATAATCTTCTTGCATGAAACTTTACATAAACTTTGTCAAAAGAACTAGTCCCTTAGCTATCACTTTTGATGCATGCAAATATATAAAACATTCTCACACAACCTGTAGCCTTTTCCTGCATGCGAATATATATATCATTTCTAAAGAAAGCTACACATCTCATTCAACAAGAAGCTAAGATAATAGTTATGTGAGCATAATAGTAATCACCTATCATTTTCCTAAAGAAATATGGCCCAATAGTTTTTCTAACCATACAAAGAATATATCTTTAGAACACATTAACTATTCTTTACGCATAGTTAAAGTAGCTTATCATAAGAGCCATCATAAGAGCCCTCCTTGAAAGTATGCAACACATAATCCCTTTTCTAGAATTCTAATTACACAATTCTTTCTTAAGGGAAGTCATTATAACCTCATTCACTATATTCCTATATGAAGGATTCTCAAGCTTCCCTTTCGAGAAATTATTAAAGATATCCATCTTTATGCATAAAAATCAAAATACAAAAACAAGGTTAACTTACCCTTCATGCAACAAAATCAAGAAGTCAACACAACTCATCTAGCAAGACAATCTTTCAAGAGATTATATTGTGGAAGAAAGTTAACATGACCACTTTCTCTATGTACACATAAAATCATATTTCCAAAATCACAATAGCTACCCTTATTGGCATGCAACATGTGTTCTTCCTAACACAATTATTTTTACCTCAATACACATAGTCTTTTCATGAAACAAGTATGGATTCTTGCTCTTACATGAACACTATTTAGGTATGTCTTTTAAGGAAAGAATATCTATCTTTGTTTTTCAAAAGTCTATTATAAAGTTATTATTTTTCGTGTATGAAGAATGCTCACTTTTTCTGAAAAGACACTATATTTGTGTATATAAAACATATGTTTTTCTTCAAGAAGGTTAGAATGATTATCGATGTGCCAAGAAGCACATCATATCGCAATTTCTATCATGCATGCAATGCATAAATTTTCCACAAGAAACTTCTAAATTAACTAGTATCTCAATGCAATAAAGCATATATCCCTTTGCAATAAAATCCCACTCAACTTCTACTTCTTTTATATGCATTCTTTCTTTCCATAAATGCAATATTAACTTCTATTTCTTTAATATGCATTCTCTTTTCCAGGAATGCAATATTTACTTCTTTTTCTTTAATATGCCAAGAATGCAATATTTACTTCTATTTCTTTAATATGCATTCTCTTTTCCAATAATGCAGTATTTATTTCTATTTCTTTAATATGCATTTTCTTTTCCAAAAATGCAATAGCTATTTTTTGAATATGTACTCTCCTTACCCAAAATAGCTATGTCTATAAACAAAATAACACATATTCATTTCACAATACTAACATAAACTCTTATTTTTTTTCCAAGATGGTCATAAATACTTATCTCTTCAATTGTATCACCATCAAGCTGAAGCGGTTGTAGATATAGAGCGCACAAGAGCTGCAGCAATGCAGCTTGAAACAACAGCTGACAGGGAAACCAGACCGCATGTAAATCTCGGCGATAAGCACAGCCTCCCACATCTCCCCAGCCTCCTCCTGTAGAAAGAAGTACCATAACCTCTCTTTTGCCACATTCTGCCAACACTGAGCACCAGGACCTGCAATCCAAAGCGACCATCGTAGAGTCCTTGAGGCCGAGGCCTGGACTGGGTGAAGGGCGGCAGAAGATGTATGATACGCAGAATCGAAGAGAGAAACGCCTTGCTAGTGGTCAGACAACCATCGCAATGTTAAAAGAACCACTGCCAATTCTATACCCTGAATTGCATGAATGTAACTCTTGCAATTGAAGCCAAGCCTAATGATATAAGAGTTCAAAAGGTTCCAAAATCCGTCAATAATCAGGAAAGATCCTAACAAAGTAGTTCGCGGAAATAGAGAGAGAAACGCCTTACGGTAGGTTCCGTGTGGTAAAAACCAAACTGCAGGCACGTAGTGTTTTTTCTTTTCTCTTTGATCTCCTCATCTCTCCGCATGAAAAAGCTCCAGCCTCCACCGAAGAAACAACCGCCATTTCTTGATTTCAGTTTCCGACTAACAAGAATCAGTTCACAACTAACTCTTAAATATTCCATAACCGATTCATAACTTAAAATTACTTCTACAATGACTTATTACGATAGGGATGTTACATACTCCCCCCCTTAACAGGAACACCGTCCTCGGTGTTCATCACTCATTGGAACTTTAGATTGTACTCATGGTATAATCATCTAAACCACACAAAATGTGATCTTTTATCTTTTAAATCAAGATTTCATTCCAAGGAATGACAATAAACAAAATAGTAATGATATAATCATAGGAAAGATTAATAGTCACAAGCATCCATAACTGCAAAATTATGCAAGTTCTAATTGCTACCACTTGGCCCTTATTCAAATTCAAAAACCAAACTCTATATCAACTTACCATTACTTACCATCTACTCTTGAAAATCATGAGCAATTTCGCGTAAGCTTTTTGATAGTGATTGAGCAACCCATCAACTCTCCATGGTAAGTAATCCTGTAATGTATGACTAACAAATTCAATCACATTAGTCAAATACTTTTAACTATCAATCAATTGTGCAATGTTAGATGATATTTAGATCACAGTACCTTTACAAGTACATAAAGAACACCAACACTAATCATCAACATGATAAATCATGTCACCATATGCACATTGAATTAATTCTCACTAAAGAGATCCACAAAGTACCCCTAAAGGTACCAAAAGAGTGCCTAGCTCTCTAATCATCAAAACAGTCAATTACTGCATCATTTGAAAATTGTCTTAGCCTCTACTAAGATGCTTACAAGATTAATAATATGATAAAGGAATTAAAATTTCCAATAACTCCTTATTGCACACTAAGCTCATTTCCTGTTAAATGTGCATAACATATTTCACACAACTATATATAGAATTTATTTTTAACATCACATATAACTGATTAGTTAATTTCTTTAGCTATGATAACCACAATAGGCTAAAGAATTCTCAACACATGGGAACTGGTTTCCACAACCAAATCGAGTCATTTTCACATCCAGACAGTTTCTTGGATAGAGACCTTACCAGGTCTAACATGGAATTCCCTTGGCCGACCAACTCAAGAATTCTATGGAGAGGAGATCCGGACAGATAAGTACCATCAACCCCTCCGGGCAGGTAACTGCCATCAACCCAAACTCGGGCAGACAAGTACCATCAACCCCTTCGGGCAGGTAATTGTCATCAACCCAAGGCATTCCAGCCTTTCACAATCCGGGTAGACAAGTAACATCAACCCCTGCGAGCAGGTAATTGTCATCAACCCAAGGCATTCTAGCCTTTCACAACTATCTGCAACTGTCTGGCATGTTAAAATTTTCCTTTATCATTTTTTTTTCCAAAGTAATTTACGTAATGAGCCATATGTACATTATCATAAACAAAATATACATGCATGCACACCATGCATTTACACTTAACCCTCGTCATGGGTCCACAACATCTAGATTGATGGGAAACATATTTCTCAGACATGTTGTATGCATTCAGATTCTAAATAACACAATTCATGCATAACATATAACTTTATTCTTTCTCATTTATGATTGCAATTCACATTGCAACGATTTATGTGATGAGTTTTCTTGTTGCCATTAAGCTACCTCTACTTAATCCCATCAGCAACATTAGTTATAAATATGCATGAGTTAACAAGTATTCAATTTCCAAATTTTTTCATGCATACAATATCGTCATGTATAAAAGCATATGCAAGTATAATTGTCAACAATAGTTGAGTTAATGATCTAAACATTTCCAATTCCCCATAGTCTGTTGTCTTAATCCATAGTGTCATTAATGGAGTATTATCTTACTTTTACTATGGCCAGCATTGGCCATGCATCATTAATATAATTAAGAATAATCAAGGTGTTCTGACCAACCATTGGTTCAACATGCATAGCTAACTAATTAAACTACCCTTATCGGAAGCAATTCCTCTACTTATGCAATTAGAAGCATGATCCCCTAAGTTTCACACATGCATTAGAGTTACCACTTGATGTTAGATGCAACACCTATCTTATCACTACTATGTGACCATTTCAGAATAATGACTTCAAGGAGACATTACGAACATCACTAACATCAACACACTATAGTTATCATTTTCCAACTCCTTAAGCATGGTCAAAGGAATACTCACATGCACATCAAGTGCTATCTGGTCATCACCAGACTTATTGATTCTTTTCCCTTCTCCGTCTATCCCTACAGTATGGTCTTCCCCCTTCTCCTTGCTTCCTTTTTCCTTTGAAAGCATCTACAGTTGGGGAAGGTAGTTAGAGTTTACTAATAACTTCATTAACATATGTAGTCTATTTATGAATAATTGTCACATGTAATTCTACCATGAATGGGTCCTAGAAATGTTACCCACTGAACATGCTTCTACAATTAACTTCACACTAGAATGCAACATGCATAAGAATCTGTCATTCCCATAGTAGAGATAAATTCAACCATCATTAAATCGAGGCTCAAAGGATTTTTATCTCACAACTAGTAATGATTAACATAAACACATACCATGCTAGTGAATCTCAAATAATTAAGACATAAGCATACACTATTCATCAAGCATTCTCATGGTGAGTAAAATTAAGAACTCTTCTCATAAAATCGTCATACACATTCCACACATGTGACATCAATCAACCATCACTTTTTTACGAATTGTAATAATCTTAAACCTAATGCAATTAATGCATATAAGTTCTATTGGTTAGTAATGCAATACTAACCAATCTCAACTACCAATCATCTTCAAGCATCTATGACAAGACTGAATCAAGAATTAGTTATTACAATCAAGTTGATTCAAGCAGATAAAGTTTTCTACTGCATGCCAAAATATCCATATCAAATAGCATAGAAATAGATAGTTAAAAATCTAGAAAACCAGGAACAAAACTTACGAGAACTATCTTCTCAGAATGCAATATTGTAAATATAATAACATGCACATATTTTAATTCAAGAGAATTGAGCAAGATACTTATCTTTTTCTTGGCAACCTCCACACTGCATGATCCCGATGTCAAAATCGCTCTTGAATCTTCCTCTTCATTATGCTACACCACCAGGGAGCTCGACGAGGGCCTCACAAATGAGAAATCATGTACAGAGGGTCCAAAATGATGGTTGAAGTGCAAAGCATTGCCATAAGTACCAATTATTTCCTCCTTCGGCTCTGTCTTGCACAATCTCTTTTTTTTTTTCTTTTTTTTTAAAACACTACATCGTCAAATCCAAGGACATCCGCGTATTTTACATTCATGCATTAACTCCTTAAAATTAGTTCATTGCAACATCAATCCTGTTTAATAAATACATTATTGCTATCGCCATATTTGCAAATCAAAAGTGGTTTGTTGATTGTCACTTTCGTCTATGAGTGTTCAAGATTTTTCATAAGTGTAATGAGTGTTCAATATTGTTCTTAAGTGCGACAAAAGTTTCATTGTCTTTTATCATCATCAGGAATCCAATGTCATGAACATAGTTACGCAACAACTTTATTACTTACTACTCAAAGCAGTTATAAACATGATTCACACATATCATGCCGAAGGTAGTGTACTACACAAATAAATATGTGAATGGTTAAACACATACCTGAGTTAATGCCATTGGTGGTGTACCACAATTTATTTTGCGCTTACCAATTCCCAAAGGCGCCAGTACTGCAACCTTTAGCTCTGATACCACTTGTAACATACCTCGGTAACCTCGCATGTAAAAGTAGGGAGTTAGAATTTTTTTTATACAAATTACCACAAGTGATTATCCAATTCACAACTCCACAAATCATCATTAACCATTAGATATAATATTCATTATTACATCAAGTAAATTGCCATAAAAGGCAGTAAGTTTCATAACCATTAACCACCACTGTGGTAGTGTAATAACATAAACTGTCTCATGAATCCTTGCATCCATTTCATAATTTCCTTCACCATATTAATTAATCACGTACTAGAACATCATGATTATCACATCAATTAATGAAACATCATCATCAAGGATTCAACATCAAGCAACTCACACAAAAGGCAATCACACCATTAAACACCGATATACCCTGGAAACCCCGTAGGGTGAAAACCAGCAAACGTTTAATTTTATTATTAAACGCTCATGAGGGTGTTCACCCCTCACTCAATGGCTCATAAGGGATTCCATCCCTTAACCATTGTTATGAAATCATTACACTGAATTATCATTAAGTTATTACATAACTAGCTAAAAGCTAATACATTTTCCATGAAACCCTTTCCTTACATACCGCCACATGCAACATTCCTTGTGGCATGATTGTTCTAGCAATGGACGATCCTGCAACTCTACCTCATCTACATGGCCCGTTAATCCTTTTCCTGCCACAATGTTAAACATCACTTTTCTTTGGCACCAATCGCCATCGTTTCCTGTCAATGCTGTCGTCAACAAGCTTTGGCAACAAGATTAGATACCATATTAATGAATCAATAATCAACCTCTAAAAGAGATGTTTTAACATCTACTCATCTGCATGAGCAAGCATAACATACTAATTAACTAGTGCATATCTTCAAGTAAATTCTTATTCTACTTTTCACAATGCTTATTCACACTAATGCATATTTCTCTCTAAGAGAACCAAGCATTAGTTTTACAAGTCCAAGTTTCCCTTTAAAACATATAACACATTAGTTTACAAGTCCATTTTCTCATTATCAACATTGACATCATGATTACATTTATAAATAATCATATTAACTAGCACTGCACATATTCTTAAAAGGCACAAGCACTAAGGCTTTCCTTTGAAGGGACTAACTAAAATATCAGTTATAATCTTCTTGCATGAAACTTTACATAAACTTTGTCGAAAGAACTAGTCCCTTAGCTATCACTTTTGATGCATGCGAATATATAAAGCATTCTAACACAACCTGTAGTCTTTTCCTGCATGCGAATATATATATCCTTTCTAAAGAAAGCTACACATCTCATTCAACAAGAAGCTAAGATAATAGTTATGGGAGCATAATAGTAATCATCTATCATTTTCCTAGAGAAATATGGCCCAATAGTTCTTCTAACCATACAAAGAATATATCTTTAGAACACATTAACTATTCTTTACGCATACATTAGCTTATCATAAGAGCCATCATAAGAGCCCTCCTTGAAAGTATGCAACACATAATCCATTTTCTAGAATTCTAATTACACAATTCTTTCTTAAGGGAAGTCATTATAACCTCATTTCACTATGAAGGATTCTCAAGCTTCCCTTTCGAGAAATTATTAAAGATACCATATTTATGTTTAGATGTAGTAGTTACAATTCCGAAAGGGTCTGAGCAATTGCTCTTCACTGTTGATATCTACTTGGTCTGGGCGACTAACGCTCAGTTTCTCCCTTCACCAACAGTTAAACTAGATTAATACAAGTATTCTAATAATGCTATTCGAGAGGTCTATGCTTTTCTGCATGATATCTATTAATTAGCGCAGAAAACTATTAATTAGTTTATCCCTGGTTACTTTCATAACAACATATGTATCAGGGATAAATGATACAATCCTTCTAATGGTAAGGGATTTGAATTGATTCATAGTCGTTGACCCTGTCAACTTGGCCTAGAATCTAACCCCGTACCCTGTAGAGTGGTTTAGCATTTCTTCTGGTTCAAAAACTCACTTATTAATTTAACAATCATTTCACATTCACGTTCGGTTTTTCTTTTGTTTTGGTAACAACACACCAACTGAATGTCCATCATATCCAACACTTTTGAAAATGCAATACTAATAAGTAACCACAGACTGGACAATTATAAATTGAACAAGTAATTCCTGCTAAAATAATACTCATCTGTTTTGCAGGACTCCATTGGACCGCCAAACCATCATGAATGCAAAGCTCCACCCAACCACTGCCAATGAGATCAGTGGTTCACTGCACCTCCTCCGAGTTTGCTGCACGCTCAGAATAGTTTTTAGGACAGTAACAACACAAGGTCATTGTCTTTTCTGAATATTAAGCTTTAGATAGACTCCCTGATAATTCTTCTATCACCAATTCCAGTGATTATGCGTACAGTTTTCTGTCACCACCATGAAGTAAATGTGCTTTCCAGAGATCTCGAATAAGCTCCCACTCCTTATTCAATGATTTACCAATCCAGAAACCGTTTTCCTTTCTTTGGTAGAACCGTTTTTACTGCAAAGAATTAATGATTTGTCTGCCACTTCATCCCCAAAATAACTGGTAACCAACTTCGTTTTCGGAAGCTGTACGGATTTCCTCCTCCTCCCCCGTATCTCTGTTAGGGTGCTAGCCCATCCATAGTTATGAGATGCGGACAAGTATAGCACGTTTGAAAACATAAATTATTGGAGAAAATAGAGGAAGTACCAAGAATTAGTTTTATAACTAATTTGTAATCTTTTAAAAGAATTACTATTTACTCAACTGTATAATTTTACATCGAGTTATTTAGGGATATTACAGGAACGAATGGTAAGTGAAAGGCAGAAGCATAGTTACTAGTGACAGTTCTATTAGAAATTTTTCCTCACTCAATTTATGGAATAGATGGGCCCGCAACAGTTTTTTATTCATAAATTTTATACTGGAAAATGTGATGGCTCATATATTTACCTAATAGTCATATATTCCTATGCCAGCCATAAACGATTGACTTTAACAGATTTACTTTAAAAGAAATTATTTTTTCTTTTTAATTCGGGGAGACGAGATGTACTTGTACACTTTCATAAGAGCTTTAGATGAATTTTACTTCTTTTTTTACCAAAATTTTGTGAGATAGAACCGCTGCTTTTTCCGATGCAAGTTAAAACTTTTTACATGTTCGATTCCGCCTCCGAAAAAGGAACTGGCAATGTGATCACATGCGAAGTTGCACATAATCTATGGCGAAGACATGTCAATGTCCCTCTCATTTACATGAGTTTTTGATCCCTAGAGGCAGTGACGTGCGAGGAGGGATTATGATTTGTCTTCCATTATTGACTGTGAAAATCGCTGGATTATTTTGTTCCATTCTAATAACAAGAATGAAGTATAGGAGCAGTAGAATATTGTACTTTGTATATGATCAACGATTGACATATAGCTTCGCAGCATTAGAATACACTATTCTGTGAAGGAAGCCGGGAAGGATTTTGATGGCTTGCTCACCAAAATCAAATTTATGCCCTTTAGATTCTTTTTGCATCTGCTTCATTATAATATTGTCAGGTGATATGGGATATGTATTTGTTTAACTTCTTTCTTATGTAAGGGAATGGGATCACCATGTTTTATAAATTTTCTTTTTTGGGAATTGTTGAGAAGTGTAGCAAGAAAGTTTTAATTTGCCTTTAGCTTGGTCAAATTGAGAAAATTTGAATTTCCACATAAAAAGTTAACTTTGAGACAGTTAGCTTGTGTGACATGGCTCTTGTCACTCAATTAGTTCAATAAATTAGATTTAAAGGGCTTGGAGTTTAGTTAAGCATGTGTGATTGCTAAATTTTAGTAATCCAAGTCATTTATTTCCAATTGTGTTAAGTTAAACTAGTTCTAACAATTAATGGAACTAGTGGAAGGTCAGTTGTGCAGTGAGACAACAATCTAACTCAGTGATCATCTAGTTAACTGATCAATCAGCTCAAAATAGCTAGTGCATTCAAGGAATTTGAGTTCCTCAACTGAGGTGGAGATTCCAAGGCAGTGTAACAAGGAGTTGTAAACTAGTTTGACTGTACAGGTGTTGCATGTAGTGATATAATAAATCCTTAGGAAATTGTGCAATCAATTGAAGGGAAATTCCTAAAAAATAGGAGTTAATTCCTCAGGATTTGCGCAATGAAATAGGGGCTCAAGAAAATGTAGGAATTGACTAAGTCTCAGTCGTAACTTCTCGTTGAGCAGAGAGATAGGTTATTCACTTGTAGGTTGTGTTCAGAGTGGGCAAGCAATTATAATACATTCTATATTCATCTGATTAATGCAAAGAGGCTTGAGGGGTTTTTCCCAATTGGGTTCCCCTATAAAAATATTGTGCATGTGTGGTTTTTATTATTTCATGTTTATGAATGTTGTTCTAAATCGTGAATTAAATTCCGCAAATCAGTAAAGTGTTGAAAAATGGTGCATGGAATTAGTAAATTCGAGTTGGAGGAGTTAGAATTCAGTTTTGCATGTGTGATTGCTAATTTGTAGCAATCAAGGTCAGTTATCTCAGGTTGTTTTCAGTTAAACTAGTTCCAAATTTTGGAGGAACTAATGGAAGGTCAGGTAAGCAGTGGGACTTCAGTCAAACTCAATGATCATCCAGTTAACTGATCATCAGCCCAAAATACCTAGTGCATGCAGAGAATTTGAGTTACCCAGTTGAGGTGGAGATTCCAATGCAGTGTAAAATCAGTGGTAGACTAGTCTTGAGTGTACAAGTGTTGCATGCAGTCAGATGATCAACTTAAGGAATTGTGCAATTCAATTAGAATAATTTCCTAAATAATAGAAGCTAATTCCTTAAGGAACAACACAAAGAAATGGGATCTCAAGCCGTGGAAAATTTTGACTAAGTCTGGGTCAAAGGCTTTCAATGAGCAAAGAGATAGGTTGTGCACTTGTAGGGTGAGCTTAGTTGAGAAAAGCAATTGTAATACATCTTTATTCATATTATTAATCCAAGAAGACATTATGGTTTTTAGTAGATTTTTCCCCAGATAAAAATACTTGTTGCATGTGTGTTATTTCTTCTTGAATGTCTGAGATTTTTGTTCTAAATTGTGAATTAATGTCTTCAGAGCAGTAGTGTAGGTTTGTGTCTTGTGATTTTGATTAAAACTTTATGAGAAGTTTCAAATCTACAACCTAATTTTTACATGGTATCAAAGTTGGATTCACATTAGAGCAAGCAATTCAAATTTGTTTCTTAGAGATTCGAATTTGAAGTTCAATGTAGCAAGATTTCTTCAGAGTTGAGAAGATTGCCTTCAATGGACTAAGACTAGAGTATGCCTTGGAAGGCACCTCTAATTTTGTTACATGGAAGGAACACATGGAGCTATCATTGGATGAAAATGGGTTGCTAGAATACATCAAGTCAGATGTTGCAAAACCACAAGCATCTGATGCCCAAAACATTGCTTAGTGGAATAAAGATGTAGCCAAGGCGAGGAGAATAATCTTGGAGGGAGTACAGGATCATATTGTCTTGAATATCCACAAAAAAGAAACTTTGTTCGCAATGTGGAATGCATTGACATAATTGTTCAAGAATAGTAGTGACCAAAGGAAGTTACCACATAGGAAGCCCATTGTTTCACTAGTTCGTGCAGGCTTGCCCGACCCTTGTCTATTCGTGCAACCTTCTACCTGAATTATGAACTCCTATGCGCCCTTCGTGCAACCTGTAGCGACCTGTCGTGTAGTACCCACACTATAGTGGCCTCCACCTACCTGTAGCAGCCTTTGTTCGCACTATAACGTCCTATGACTACTTGTAGCATCCTTTCGTGTTGCACCCGCACTTTAGCGCCCATCTGTAGTGGCCTCTCATGTAGTGTCGTCACTATAGCACCCTCTGCCAGCCTATAGCGACATGTCATGCAGTACGTGCACTGTAGCGCTGGCCTGTAGAGACCTCTCGTGCAACTCATGCACTTTAGTGCCCGCCTGTAGAGGTATGTGCCCGTCTACACTATGGAAACACTGAAATCCACCCAACGATATCTTACAGCTTTACGACTCGCCTAAACGAGCCTCACTCTGCCCAGTTCGCCTTCGGTTCAGTTGCCTTATGAATCTCCTTTTTCACCCTTTCTTTGAACTGCTTGGCCAACTTGGATGATGCGTTGAACGAATGCCACCAATGTTTTATTTATATGACCTTCTTGACCACCAAATTTCCAAGAGTCGCATCCCTTCATTCATGGTTGAGTTGGCCTGAATGTATGTTATCCAGCCGACATGTCCACACGCTCTTTAGTGTGCCCCTTCACAATGCCTTGAGCCGACACTTGTGTGTTCGGGTGGATGCCCTCACTCGTCTGCACGAGCCCACCCGTTCATACGCCCGTCGGTGGTTTGCCTAAGTTGCATTCTCGTGTTACCTCCATAAAACCGCAGCTGGAGTTTTTTAATCAGAAATAAATCTTGATCAAGATATATTTTTCGATCAAGCCATTAACTTGGGTTAGAAAACAACTCCATCGAGGGTTTGTTTAAATGCTTGATCGAGCTATTTTTAAGAGCCTCAACAACTTGATCGAGCACTTAAAAATTGCTCGATCAAGCATCAATTTTCACCAATATACACCCTTATTTATTCAAAAAGTGTAACCCAAATCCATGCTTTGACCCACATGCTTATTCTGATAAATAAATATTTTCCTTTCATATTTCAAAATACTTACAATATCCTTTGATGATGAGATCCTTAAAAGTACAACTACTCTTATTCATTGTAAATCTTTAAAATATTATCAAACTTTACTTGTTTATAATATTTTTATTCAAACAATGGGAAAAACCTAACATAACTCAATTGTCAAACTAGTGGTAAGTACTAAGGACAACCCTCTCTAGTTGCTATCCATGAATGCAGGTTGACTTATCACTCATCATTGTTATTCAAGGAAATCTACACCACTTGGAATAACTTACTAGTGATGTGTAAAGAGATATACTTTTGATCACTTAAAATAACATATTGATGGTCTATAAAAGAACATGCTTTTGATAATTTCAAATGTCTCTTAATCATAAACCATTAAAAAAATATTTTAACCAAACATTTTTTTTAAAATACTTTTCATATATATATTTCACATAATTGCAAATTTACTACATCACCAACCATTAAATTAAAAAAAAAAAATATTATTTCGAACAACTCTGCACCCCTCTTCTTAACAAGTTAAAGGCATGTAAAATGTAATGTTCACACATAAAACATCTTCATAGCAAGTTAGAGCCGTGTAAAAAATAAATTTCACACAATATGTTTTTTGGACTTTTATTATATTCATGGATACTTTTTCAAATTTAATACAATCTAATAAGGCTGATAAATTTTCACAATTGAATGTATCTCACCTCTTGCGTGGCAACATAATCTATTTTCTTTAATATGAATTCAAGAACATTCATACGTTCATGTTGTTTAAAATGTCAAAATTCAACACACTCTATAAGCTTGATGCAAATTTAATTGACAATTCGATCCATGGTGATAAACTAGGCTCGATTAGAGCATTCAAAAAGATACGGAAGAAATAAAATGTATCTTATCTGAAATTAAAATATTTTGTTTTACATTATTATAATTGTAATGATTTTTTACATTAATATATATAAATCATTATGTCAATTATTTTTATATGTGGGCTTATATTATATATATATATATTATAAAAATTATTTTAAAATATATAAGTAATAAATAAAAATAAATTAATTTTAAAAGTAAAAATTTAAACTAAATACATATAAAATGTTAAGTAAAAGCTCTCTATTAATTTTTTTTTTTTTTAATTATTGGACAAAGATCATTAATATAAAAATGAATAATACATCGATTCTTTCAAACCATTGTTTCCAACTAAATGTGATGTATTTTTTAAAATGGAACGAATGTGAGTGTTTTATTAAAAAAGAGAGTTGAGATTTGGTTTTCAATTATTACAATGCTTTAGAATCACCAATATCTCTTATGGGTTTGTAATTGAGCATGGTGACTCAATCGAAACCCTCAAGCAAGATCTTTGTCATACAAAAAATTTATTCTTTTTCGAGCTAAATTTTTTCCAAAAAGCTCCCAAGATCCAAATGCATTTGATTTCCATTACTACTTACTATAAACTTGTTTAACTTCTCATTTTCCTTAATTACCAACTTGGATTAAATCCGTGTCTTTTGGTGGATTTGTGGCATTGCTCTTCTAAGAGTGTTGTTTGTTGTCTTTATCACTTTGTCCATATACTTGATTAGCCCAGGAGATTGTGTTTTCATTCTTATTTCCTGTATACTTAGTGTGGGATCTAGAGTTCATGGGCGATTTTTGAACTTGTTCCTCCTTTGTTTCTAAATTTAGTGGATCCTTTTTTACTTGTGTTCCTTCTTGGTTGTCCTTTTCTTCCTCCGACAAATCTTCCTTGTCTTCTTCTGAATTTTCTTTTTCTTACATATCCTAGATCTCTTCTTCCTTATGTATAGTATAATGTTTTCTCTGAGCACCTCCCCACCATCTAGCCTCTCGCTGCCTTTCCGACCTCTATTATTCTTTAGTCTCTTGAGACAATTCTTGTTTACATGCCTTGTTTCATAACACGCACGACATCATAATGAAACATTTTCATAATCAAGCTTTTGAACCCATACATAATATGTTGTTGTTAGGTTGATCTCTATAAAAACACCCCACCTTACCCTCGGTGAAGTGTTACTTACAAACCCCACATCCCTGTGGTAGTTAGAGAAATGGGGTTATATATATATACCTTTCTCCAAGTTTTTGAAACTCAAAATGGATGTCATCATTGTACTCATCTCGGCGAGACACTTTCGACAAATAAGGCTTTTCCAAATTTAAACTCCTAAGTCACAAATTATACTCCTTCAAATTTTTATTTGTTTAAAAGTTCCACATTTCCGTGATGCCCACATGGCACATTACTATCCTACCTCGTCATCTAACCATGAGATGCACTTTGGTGCCACATACCTCATAATTCCTCCTATGTGAAGTTCCTCGACTCAATTGCAATTATATTACATATATATACAAACGAACTTGACGGTGAGTCATCCAAGGGCAAGCTGACCCGTGCAGAAAACTGTAAAAACAAGTTGAGGCAGTTTGCCTCCCTATGATGTAACATTTGAAAACATAAATTTATATATGATTTTATAAAGCATTAAATTGTTGAAATGATGTCTCTTGCATATTGTTGTAGCTATTTAAATTTATGAATTCCACACATAACCGTTGTAAAGAAATTAATGAATTTGAATGTAGGCGCAGTCCGGAAAACATAATGGACAAAAGATAAGTGTAAGTGTTTAACTGGTGCCTCAAGTTACTCCAATAAAGAAAAACAAATTGGGGCCATGAAAGACGGTATTGGAGCCAATACAACAGAAGCTTGCAGAGACTGGAGATGCATGCAGGCCGAAGTTTTGGAGAAAAATAAAAATTGGTATACTTTGGGGTTTATGAACACCAATAACCGTACGTAAAAAATTACTACAAATTAGATATAATATTTATTCATATTGAAAAAATTATACGTATCTTGAAAAAGCATATAGAGACTCACACAACGTACTCTAGATATCTAGAGTAATTGGTGTGTTTGATATCCTCTATTTTTTTACTTCGATGATTCTGAAGAAGAAATTGAGTGGGTGCACTTTCATTTGATTCCTCTCCACTTATGAAATCATCAAGTCGACAATATGGAGTAACTGCAACTTGGTCCCCAACAATCTCTGTCCATGTTAAGTCTTTTGCTGAAAATTGTATCATATCTTCCGGGTCTTCAATTTCCAACTCGTTAATCCTCTCCCACTTATTAATTCTTAAAATACCTATACAAATTTCATTTAAAATAGTTTAGTTTGAGTAAATATTATGGTCTTGATCAATGCATAGCATACCAAGCATGGAAGTCTCATTTTTAGGTAAATATTTTATACTTTTCACGTAAACCACTTTGGGATTAAGTAATATTGAGGGGACTTTAGATGAAATTGTACGATAAGTAAGATCATAAGATATTGGGTCATTAATAAGCTTAAATATTTCTAACAAATTTAGACTAACCATGTATGACATATGAATTCTTTCTGGAGGTGGTGCCACCATGTTATTGTCAAGGGGCAACTTGTGATGAGTCACTGAGCTGGAAGGGGTCAAAGGGAACTGCCTAACACTGACACATGAGATGGTGCACTAATGGGTCCCTTCACATAGGGATGAAAGGGAGAGACATAAAACCTCTCCCCAAAAAACCCCCCAATATCAAGAGTAAAACCAATAAAAAACTTTGTGAATTAAGACAAGAGGAAATCCCCTCTATTAAATCTTCTTTGAGAAAAAAATACACGGTGGTGGTGACTTAGTAATTTTATAGAATAGGATAGGGACTCAACTAGGATAGAATAGGATCAACTAGCTCAAAAAGACAAGACTCACCAAACCACACCTCATTTTGCAATCTAGTTCCTTTAGCTAAAAATCCAAAGCCTATAACCATCATCCTTGAAGAATAAAGGGTGGCATTGATTTGCATATATATTGATCAAAGAATTCTTCCCCCTTAAAGCATCCAAGAAGTTAACCCTAGATAGTTTTTGGATACCTCCTTCACCCACTTTAATATTAGAGCCAAAAGAGTGTTCAATGGAGTAATGTGAACCATACGCCTTGTTATATTCTAAAAATTCATCACCACCTTCAAATTTTGAAAACCAAAGTAAAATGAAGCCTTCAAAACTTCAAATAGTGCACAAGATTCAACATCATTAATTATTGAAATATCAAGAACCCAAAGAAATGCACTTTCAATTAATCCTATAGGATCTGTAATAACCCTTGTATCACCCACTAGCCCACTTTATAACGTGATGATTAGTGAGTTAAGAAAATTAGTAGAGTTTTTAGAATATTAATTGAATCATTAATAATTATTAATGCTAAGGATTTAATATTCTAGAATTTTTATGTTCTTTTTGTCTTTTTAATTAAATTGACTAATTAAAAAAAAATGCCACATAACCAAGTGTGTTAGACTTGCCTTCGTTAATTTTCACCTAATCTACCCATTAGTACCATTTTTCTACCCATTAGTTCATTAGTTAATTTATTAATTTTCTAAGTAATAAAAATCATTTTTAAATAATAATAACATAATTCAAAAGCATAATATAGTTAGGAATTAAATATTAACATATAAGACCTCATGTGTGAGATAAAAAACTCTTTCCATACAAAAATTTCACTACTTAATTTATAAAATAAAAGTATACATATCTTCTGCTCCTTTGTATTCAAATATAAAAATATAAAATAAAAAAAAACACATAATGTTAACCAACTTATGGAGTTACAAATAACTAGTAATAATTATAAAATAATTGTTTAAATATTTAAAATATTTAATTATTAAGAAGTTTACAATTCTACATTTAGGGACTCAATTATGTCTTGAAGGTGGAACAATCCTTCATGCTAATGGACCCATTTAAGCATCTTTTATGAGATATTGGGAACAATCACTTATACCAACGATTGACGGTCCCAAAAACTATAATTAGTACAATTTCCATGTTTTGTCATTTAAGAATGAAGCATCGAATGAATTTAAGTTAGTCAACCCCATAATATCATTGCTCACCCTAGCTTACATACTTAATATTAAACAATGAACCAACTTAACATAAGCTGATGCACCCCGCATCTTTGCTTTATTAGAAGCATAAGTTAGAGGCTTATTTAGCCTAATAACATCCCTCTTTTTTAATTAAGTAGATTATGGAGAGTCCTTTACCAGATCTCAAGGTATGTGGTTAAAGATGATAATGAGACTTTGAGAAAGGTAACTTTTAAGTGTAAAAGTATAGGTTGAGACTTCTCAAGTCTAATAATACCCGTCATTTTTTACATAAGTAGATTGGAGAGGTCTTCACCATGAGATGTCATGGTATTGAAAGTTGGGAATGAATTGTTCAAAAAATAGTATTAAGTTTAAGTTATTGTGAAACAATATATAAATTATTGTAGATATTCACCCGAAATAATTTATTATAGCCTACATTATCATTTTGAATTTTGATTATTCAATTTATTTTTTGAATTTTAATTTTGTAAATGAATGGATATTTATGGTAGGAATGTAACTCGAATACAAAAGAGGAATAATCAAGAAACCGAGTCTACTAGAACCATTGTCCATACCAAGTGAGTGTTGGGAAGAGGTCATAATGGATTTTATTACAATTATACCGAAGTATGAAGGAACAAATTTCATTATGGTTTTGGTGTTTTGACTCACAAAGTATGTCCAGTTTTGTAGAAAAGAAGCATCAAAATGGTTTATGAAGAACAATCTGCAAAGAAAGAAAATCACTGTCAAAGTAGAAACCCGCCATGAAAAGCGCTGCAAACATGATGAGCAGTAGACAAACTTTAGAATATACTCATTCACCCCTTATTGCTCACTCAAATTTATTGTGACAGAAACACATAACGCAGAAACATCAAAGGTAAGGCAAAAAGGAAAAATTGTAACGGTATGATGTCAATATATCCATAAAATGAAGCAGAAAATATTCAAATAAAAGAATTATATTTTTTGAGGCCTAGTTTAAAGAGATAATTTTTTAGTATGACCCATGATGAAATTTTAATGTTCCATCATTTAAATTATATATTTAAATATGATATAGAATTAATACATTCAATTTTTTATGATATATTCCATTAAATAAATTTTAATAATTTAAAATTATAATGATCTCAATTTCACACAATGAATTAAAAATATATTAAAAAACAAAAAATATGATTTAATATAAAATAGATTTAATGCATAAAAAAAATTATGATGCATTCATTAAATAAACTTAACAATGTTAAGATTATAATTATATTTAGTTCAAAAACTGAATTAAAAAATCTTAAAAAAAAACAGCATTAAACTACACTTCATGTTAAAATGTATAATGAATTATATAAATATCATTAACCTCATCATAGAATTTAGGTAAATAATTAAAAAATAAAAAGAAGAAACAACTCGTAAAATTTAATAATTTTAATAATTACCTTTTTAATTTTGGACAATCTCTTGACAATTTTTAATGGAGGAGGAATTGCATGCTATGAATCCTTAGTATCCTATCCATTTTGGAGAGGGAAAAAAAAAATATTGTTCAAATTTCTAGCACTATTCTATTGATTGCTCCTACTGATGGGGATGAACAAAAATGAGTCTAATCCTATATCCAATATAATTCTATGTACAATATTCAAAACTGTCAATGTAAGAAGTGTATGTATGAATTTGGGGTTATACTTTGAAAAACTGAAGGTACTATTCTTTGTCTTGTAAACTTCACTTGGTTTTTTCTGTAGATCTTCCAGTGTACCATCCACCATAGTTGTAGAATTTTAGTGCCAATAGTAACCCAAAAATGTCTTTGCACCATCCACACTAGGGAAATAAGGTGGTTCAAAATATATCTAACATAGGAAATCACAGGCACCTAGATATGATGGACCCTTCATTTCAATGCTACCCATGGCTGCTACTACCAGCTATTGATATGAGAAGAAAAACATTTTCACCACGACTTCTATTGCCTAGAAGGCCAACAGAACATGTATTGTTGCAGCATGATAAGCACCAAAAGTGCTATGTGAGGGAAGTCCATGTGAATGAAACAAATGCATAAGTGCCTCCTAGAGCCTTGGTCCACCCTTTGGATCAGCCTCAACACCCATGACTTTGGGCACCAGATGCCTTAATTCCTTGCATGCATTTGTAAGGCCTCTGAGGGGGGCAGACCGAAGGCAATATGCACCTGTAGGCATACTGGTGCTGCTAATTTCCATTTGGTGTTTAAGGTAAGGAAATCATCTGGGTCCATCACTAGAAGCAAATTCACAATTTCTATGAGCATCTTCCATATCCTTTCAACCATCCAACAGCCTGTGGATGCTCCTACGAAATCCCCAGAGTCTATTATTTGATATATTCTGTGCAACAATTCTTGACCTACAAATACCCAAGCCTCAAAGATCTGGAGGACATTGCAAAGTGTGGCATCTTCTGGATTATGGAATTGTTTATGTTGTTTTAAAGAGTGCAAATATCTTGGCTTGCAGATTCTATCATATTCAAGAATAGGCTTACCTGACAAATATGGTTCCCCTAGATCTAAAGTGAAGGGAGTCCTCTGCATATGGCCTTCAATGACAAGCCATATTCTAGAAACCATAGCTTCAACTCTTTTCCATGTACCCAAATGAGGAAGTAAGCTCTCTTCACTTGTTCTGCTAACCACAATTAAACCACTAGGTCTCTGCCATACCTCATGGGCAACTTTTGTAGCAAGAACACCACTACTTATTGACAACTGAACAGTGGGAACCTACTTGTCATCTTCACAAATCATTGAAATCAACTCAATTTGGGAACCAATTAAGGATTCAAGCCTTCTCTTCCATTCCTCTTTGTCAATGTAAGTCCTTGTGTCATAGAGGACAAACAAAACAAACTGAAAAGTAATCTCCAATGACTATAAGGAAGCCTTTACCAACCCCTCTCTAGACCAACCAGCACATTCCTTGAATTTCCACATGGCATTGAGCTCGGGGAGATGCACATATTGCTCGTAACCTACACACTCCATGGGGGAGGGCTCTATGGACTCTTCAACAAAGGCAAAATAGGATGCCATTTATTTACAAGACATATTTTTTCCCTGCAAACAAAACCAGGAGAGTAAAGACACTAATGCTCTCCATATACCATAATCTAAAAAGGACAACATAATAATATATATACATGCATATATGTGTATGAAATACATGCCTCAACTAATGGGTATATTAAATATATATAAGATTCCATTTTCTTAATATGCCTTGACAAATAGGTGGCGAATTCAAAATGATGATTAGAAATGAACAAATAGTCGAATAAGGTAACCTATGGATATGACAATCACTTTTAGCAAAAGTTAAAGTTGAAGAAAAGAAAATATGAATAACATATTAGTAGAGGTGTTACCTATACTTGTTGACATGGACAAGTCACTAAATCAATGTTACCCCAAATTAATACCTTAAATGCAATTTTTATGGATACAAACCAAGATTTGGTTAAATAATTGAATGGAATGAACTATTGTGTACAAATACTATATCAAGATGACTACACAAATAATGTGTTGAGAAACTTAAAGTTGAAGAAAAGAGAATATGAATAGCATATTAGCATAGGTGTTACCTATGCTTGTTGACATGGACAAGTCAATAAATCAATGTTACCCTAGATTAATACCTCAAATGCAATTTTTATGGATACAAATCAAGATTTGGTTAAATAATTGAATGGAATGAACTATTGCGTACAAATACCATATCAAGATGAACACACAAATAATGTGTTGAGAATGTGTTACTTAATAAATAAATGTATGTAATACTTATTGTGAAAATGATAAATGAAGAAAGTGTCCAAAAAAGGAGTGATAATAACAAGAATGACTACTATTAAAAAAATTGAATAAGTCATACTGTTATTTATTTTAAAGTAATACGTTGATGTAATGAAGAAAATGACATGCTAAGAATTGACGTTTGAGAGGCACTATACTATATCAACAACAGAGGGTAAGATAATGCAAATGAGGGAAATTCCATGATTACGCAGGGAAGCAAAATGCCTACCACTTTTATCTACCCAGGAACTGTTGGTGTTGCATAAATTAGTTGCAATGTTTCAATTTAAAGTTAATTTGAGTTGAGTTTATAGTGATTATAGATTTGATATATCTAATAAATATTTGTTTAATGGTTTGAGACATGTTTTAGGCAAATATCACATCTAAATTTATTTTTCTATGAGTTTGGAACCAGTAAATGTAAATGTGGTTGGTTTTGAAACCAACAAATATGATTCATCATTAAAACAAAAATTGTTTAATTGTTTATAATTTAATATTTTAATTCAATTTACTTAAATTTGTATTGATTATATATTTGAAAATTCAAAAGAACATTTACTTTGTAACTAGTAATCCATAATAATTAACCCATGATACTTGAATTCCTACATTTTCTACCCCTAATTGCTCAATTCTTAAAATCATCAATCCATATCGTTGAATTCTTAAAAGTTTGCAATTGATTTAAGGATGTTTGTTACTTTTGAAATGAAACCAAAAACGTTTGTCAATTTTGGAATGAAACCATAATGCACTAGGCATGGTATTTCGTTCAAGTCCTCGACTGCAACATTAAAGCCTCTACTTTCGAGCTACAATCAATGTCTGGGAATCTAAAACGCTCTCCACAACTAAACATTTAAATAAGACAATCGAAATTGTATCAGAAATTGGTATTGACAACAGAAATTCTAACATAAAATGTTTTGATTGATGTCACTAACTTTGACTCTAGAGATGGTAATATTTGCTTTGCAACTTGCAACAATTAACCACAGAAAAATCATACAACACCGGCCTATAACTACCATGCTGACCAAAATGGCTTGCCACAAAGAAAACTAGAATTAAGATAACAGAATCCATGATAAAGACACCGTCAAGCTGATGGCTCAAAACTGGAAATAAGATAACAGAAACCATGTTAAAGACACTGTCAAGCTGATGGCTTAGAATCTGAGCCTGCCTTTTTTGAACATGAATATTAGTTAAATTATTCTTATATTATGATAACAATTCTATTATGGACCAGTCTTTACACATTTCCATAATACATAAAATTAGGATTTAAGACCCTCTGATTCTTGCTTAAAGGTCACAATCTATGTCCATTTTAACCATTTAGTTATGTGGCTTACATTTGCTTTATGAGCTCACATTCCACAGTCAATGTATTAGTTGTTCTGAGAAGTTTCCTTTATTCCAAATCGAAGAAATAAAATTTAATATCAACCTTTGTGTCCTGCAGTCAACTCTCAGAGATCCTGCAAAGACAAATATGTACAAAGGTGTTTCAACGGCATACGCTATTATCATTTTAAGCTAATGGACACTGCATTCGTGCGCAAATCCCTGCGGTTTCAAGTTATAACCTTTGGAAAAGGACCAACTTCTCATTATAACTCTCATTAAGTAATAAGTGATTAGCTCCTGATCTATGAATTCTTACTCAAAAAGATAAAATATTGTTTGATTTCTTTGGTTCCAAATAATTTTCCTATAACACTGTGAACTTATCAGAAAGTCATGTTTTCTTATCAGAAAATGGATCCGTCAGGAATTAGTTTCTTCGATAGGTGTTTCGTTTATTGATCAAAATTTTTACAAGGGTAAATTTTAGAATATTTTTGAAATTTAGGTAAGATTTCAAAATAATTTTTCAGCATATTTCAAAATTTATAATTAAAATATTTTATTCTTAAAAAAAAATGGCACCTTTAAGATATAAATTTTTTTCCATATAAATCATCATTTCTCTTTGGAAACATGGCAGTTTTTATTATATTGTTTTTGAGATTTTTAAATGTTACAAAGGTCTATGAAAGAAGAAAGAAATAAATTATTTTAACGTGGCTAAAGGTAGTCTATGGGACAAATTACTTATTTCATCTGCTTGAGGTATCCGCCCTTTTTCTGTGAAGTTTCAAAATAAATACTTAACTATTACAACTAAAAAATCTTGTTGACTTATGAATATTATTTAATAATTTTTTTTTTTTTTAAGAAATGAAAATAATTTAAAAATCAAACTTAAAAAAATGTGTACCATCATGTGGATATTTTCTTAATAATCATGTTGAACTCGTAATAATTATTAAAATAATAGAATAAAATTTAAAAATTAATTAATTGATTATCACTATAAGACCAAGATGCTAATAGTAAAAAGTATTTATTTTTTTAGTTTTATCACAATAAATTAAACATATTTTTAGAAATTGAATCTGAGTAAATGGGAAAACAAATCATATTGAAATTTTAAAAAATACAAATTAAAAATTAAAAACTAAACATCTACAGCTAATTCAGTCTCGCTGCAACTAAAATTCAGAAAAGAGACTGAGCACAAATAGCACACAGAGATTAAACAAAGGGAAACATCTTAAAAGTGAGGCGAAAAGGAAACTTGAAGAAAGGAGATTGACCCTGAGTGATGCCACAGTAAACCCCTCACTACGAATCATTTTCTCAAATAGCGGCGTGTGTCCTCTAGATGGGAATTGGCATGTGTCCTCTCTGAGGAGGGCAACCTGTTGGAGATGGGAATTGGCGTGTGTCCTCTCTGAGTAAGGAAACTTGTTGGAGATGGGAATTGGCGTGTGTCCTAGAGAAAGCTGTTGGAAATGGAAATGCATGACCGCGTGCATTTTAAAGGAGAT
Source organism: Pinus taeda (assembly GCA_000404065.3). Lineage (NCBI taxonomy): Eukaryota > Viridiplantae > Streptophyta > Pinopsida > Pinales > Pinaceae > Pinus > Pinus taeda. The sequence continues at coordinate 21,862 of APFE030187276.1, read as the reverse complement.
TGAGGGAGAGGGAGAGGGAGAGGGTGAGGGAGAGGGTGAGCATGATGGTGAGGCTCCGTTATGATCATCAATGCATCAATAATTTTGTGACTAAGGCTACCAAATGCAAGGCGCTCTAATGTGGAGAATGATCAGTGAGTTCTTTATACTTGACTGTTTCTAGTGTTATATAAGCCTGGCATCACCAGTTCACATTTTGCACAATTATCCTTCATCGTTATAAATAGAAACTAGGCTTTCTCACCTAGACGAACGACGCAGTTCTCAGATTTGAGCGTCCTTGTGAGGATGGAAACACTGGTCTGCCAGACAAAGAAAAGAAAAATGCATCTGAAAGGTCATTGAAATGAAACCGCGGCCACCATTACAGTGCACAGGGTATAGGTCTGCTAGACAAAAATAAAATGCATGTGAAAGGTCATCGAAATGAAACAACGGCCACCATTATTGGGCAAAGACTAAAAACAAGTCACTACAGGGCAGGCTTCATTTTGAAGGAATCATATTTCGGCATAAAATTACCTATGAATTTGGAGCAACAACCTCAGGTTAAATGAAGAGAAAGGTTTCCAGAGCAACCTCCAGGCACAAGAATGAAATCGAAAAGTTTGGTATCCACTTTCTTGATCTCGAACGAATTCTCCTTCTCCACCTGAGCAATTTGGGAATTCTTCTCCTTCTCCACATGAACAATTCAGGAATTCTCTCTCCACCACGTAGGGGAACAATATGCAGACAAACGACGATGACCATCGTAGTATAGCTGGGTTGGTGGTTCATTTAAGATCACCATGAATAAGTACCCTTGATTAAATGAAATTAGTAGAGCTGAGCTGCAGTGGAGGCGGGCAGGTGTCAATTCGAACCACGTAGACGTCCAGTTACATCGATCATGTTTCCCTGAAAACTCATGCAGGTCGCCGGATTTTTTTGGGAGTAGCATGCCATAGCATGCATGCATGTATGATGGGTGATGGGTACTGTGAGAGACGTCGACTAGGGGGTACTGTTAAGATGATGTCAAGGGGACTTTAAGGGAGAAAATTAATGGATCTATAGATTTGGAAATAGACTTTGCCCTAATAAAATGCAAACAGTTCATCATCAACACTAAAACAATACTCTGTTTCCACATTGGTTCACTGCACATTCATTTTCTATGAAGAAGCAAGACAAATCAATAGAAAACAAATTCTGATTTCAAAATTTCTGTAACAGCAAGTAACAACACTATGGTAATCAATATGTACACAGTCCAATCACACATTTCTAGTGAAATCCTTTCAACTGACAAGATGCATTTCTATATATAAAATTATTGGCAGAGATTTCAATGCTTTTAGGTGGTACTCATAAGTCATGCCCATCCAACAATGGTACAACGGATGGCTGAAGTGTTATTGCTCACTATGCATTAGCATCATTTTAAAAAGGGTGACAAAATTTTTACAACATTTTGAAAATGGCGACGGCATGTGCAATCCATTGCCCTAACAAATTTATGACAAATGTACTAGTTTTTATTTATATTAATTTTTTTACAAGGTAGGTAAATCTATTATAATTCAGTTGTCAAACCAGTCATGAGAACAATTATTTTTGGCTTTTTTGGCCACTATTCACTAATGCAGGTTGACTAATCACCCTTATTCAAGGAAAAACACCACTTGGAATAACCAACCACTCATCACCCTTATTCATGGAAAACCGCGCCACCTGAAATAACACGCTGATAGTCCCTAAGGTGGTAGACTTTCACTCCTGCCATATACCTTTTGGTCTTGAGCCATTAACCTGTTTCCTTAGCCAAACAAAAACAGTTTTAGAGCATAGTCAAGACCCAATCCATATTAATATAAAACCATTATCTCGGGCGGCCTGCTGTTTTTAACAACACCAATCTGAAAAATTCTTCATTAAGATCAAGTTCTAATAAACTTTTCCTGAATCCATCTAAAGCTTTATCAAATGAAAGATCTTCCACGAACCCGGTCATTCTGTCTTACTGTTAATGCTTTGGAATATGGACTATTTGGTTGTAAAATTGGTTCGTTCCTCAGTGGAGCCTTGATTGAAAATGAAGTGGAGTTGCCAGGTGGATGCCTTAACTTTGGAGTGCCTGATCTCTATCCACCATCAAAGATCAGAACTAATCATGAAAAGCTCTAAAGAAAAGGAGCACTTTCTCCAGAAAGCGGGGTTTACAGTAATGAACAAAGCGACTTAGTTCCCCAGCGGAGTTGCCATTATGTTATCACTCAGGTTGTCCCTAGGCTCCTGTTTAAGGATACGGCCGAGGTAACCACAAACCAATCTTTGGATTGCAGGTTCTAGCCCACCTACAATCAGAGAGGGATCTCTCTTAATGATTCAACTTTGTTGATGATTTTAGGCTAGCTTTTGGCTCAGGGGTTTTTGTTTGTGTTTGGATGGAAGGTAAAAATCTCAAGCAAAGAGGCAAGGTAAGGTGTGATAAGTTTCAAACCATTGGGCATGGAGTCATGGATTAAGGCTTGCTATTTGCGTTTTCTTGGTCACAGGAGGATTAAGGAGCGAGATAGCCACACATGATACAATTATCAATATACTGAAGGGATGGAATGAAAGTCGGAGATGAAAGGCAAAGGAGAATCATTTCATCATACTGAAAAAGAGGAGAAGTGGATGAATGGTCATCTAGGAGCAGCTAAGAATTCCTAAACTCTTATTCATATGTGAAAGAAACAGCGTAAACAAGATCATTTAAGTATACATGTTCATAATTATTTCTGATGAAAACATGAACAAATGTAGAAATTGAGCTTAGGGTGTAGTTAAACAAATCCTAAGCTATTCTTCTTTTCTGCAATTTAGATGGCGGAACGGTGGTAAAAACATGAAAATTAACAGAGGTGAGAAACACTTATTGAATCATGTAGAAGCACAGGAATTCCTCAATCAATCCTTGGCCAATTAAACATATCAAGCAGTTTCGAAATCCATGCTTTCAGCAGTCTTTGATTATAGAAAGTATGACAGTTACAGTGCGGGTCTTTGCTTGAAGAAAATGTCGAGAAAAAGACTAAGAAATTTCCTCGACTCACTAACCAACCAACCAACCCCTCACTACATGTTTCAGGGTGGTATATATAAGCAAAATATCAGAAAGTCATTTATTACAATTGACCTAAATACATCTGTTGGAAAAGCTCTTCTAAAACCTAAGTGTTGCTGGAATTAAATGCAGGTAAGTCCTTTGGGCTGCCCTAGAGGCAACTGAATCGAAAGGAGTGCAATGTGGCCCTTGGAGGTTCGATGCGGTACTGCTGGAGTAACTGTGCTTCGGGATCTGTAGTTCTGTTCTGGTGCGAGTTAAATGTGCCATAATTATGATTTGAGGGTTTCTGAGTGGCTTCGCCCTCTTTCTGTGACTTTGCCGAAAGGTATTAAATGTTCTCCTGCTTTGGGCCGCTGCTTAAGATTTTCGCTGATACTCTTTGCCGCTACATTGATGGCTTCCGCCGCCTGCTGATACTCTTTGACACGCTTGTTCCCTGATGATTTAATTTGATACACTTTAATCTCTGTCATTGGTCCTTTGCTATCTTTAAACCGGATTAATTTGGCAAAATCGGGCGATTTTGGGCTTTTTCGGCGCAAAACGGGCCAAGGAATCAAAAGATTCCCCAAAGATTCCCCGAAACGGCCTATTTCCCGTAGCGAAGCGTGAACACGCATCGAAAACTGCCTCTGTTTCTTGTTCTAGAGCTCCGAAGTGCGATTTTTCTTCCTGCGCGAATTTTTGGCTTTTCTGGTTGCTGACGTCAGCATGACATCAGCAATACGCAGATGACGTCAGCCTGCTGACGTCAGCGGTGGGTCCTGGTACAGATGTGACATGGTGGGGGGCTCATATTTGAAGGCGATGCGATGAACTTCTCCGATGCGATCGCAATATCGCATCGGCGGGGAACGGGAAGGTATTTTAGTTGGACATTCGACGCTTGCGACTGCCGATCGCCGATATCGCGATATCGCGTCGGGTAACGACGGATGGGGCATAACTTATATGGTGAGAATATTGTGATCTTGCGATGTGAGCTAGCTTACTAGGGTCTGCGGAGTGTTAAGGAAGTCGGAAAGGGGTTTATTTCGAGCGGAAGGAGTGAGTAAGTGGGTCTGAAAGGCTTTTGAAGCTTCGGAAGGGGTCCGAAAACCTAAAAAAGGGATTTTATACTTTGGAAGGAGTCCATTGTATTTAGAAGATGGTTTGAAGGGGCAGCATGAGGGTTCTTGCTAAGTTTCAGGTAAACTGAGCGATTACCCGGGGTACTTATGGTTATTTTTCAACCAGGGGGAGGGATATTTACATAGGGGATGATTTACATAATTTTAGTAGGGGGATGGGAAAATATAGGGAGCTAAATAATAATGTCAGTAGTTAATATGAAGATGGTAAGAAAGCGCTAAGTTCAGGAGATCTTAGGCTGCAACGAGGAGATAAAACCTTATAGAGAGAGCAGATCTTCACCCAAGCTAATGATATGGAAATGATGGAGCTTAAGAGGTATCAAGCAGATCTTGACCTCTTTTTTGGGGAAATTAGTTAATGATTGGGGGAGATGGAGAAAGGAAGTTAGTGATGCCTGTTTTTGAGCTTCTCACATAGAACTGCCTGGTGATTGTGTCCTGAGTAAAGATGACACCTGGAACCTGGAACTGATCAGCAATCAAGATTCAGCAACCTCAAAACTACCTACCCAGCCTACTTACCTAACATTTTTTCTTCTTTTGGTTTGGGTGCACTTAGACTTGCAAACCCATCATTTCAATTTTTCTTTTTCATGCTTTCCTATCTACAAACTACCCTTATTTCATCCGAGGGCCCAGATTAAGCTGTTGGGCTCCTTTGATTCTCTACCTATCTAAGAATCTGCCAAGATGAAGCCGTTTGGACAGATTTTCATTCTCTATATTCTAAAACAGAAAATTTAAACCTAGGGAGACCAAGATTAAGCTGTTTGGACCTCCCTTTAACTGAAAATTGGCGACACCAGAATAACTTCTCAAAATTTGAAAGGCATTTAAATGAACTCTGAGTAGGCTTCTTCGCTTGGAGACTGTTAAGAAAATATGGAGCATTGCAGCATGCAAAGTATGACATATTTGGCCTGTAAAAATGTCAATCATGAAATATGAGTAACCTGCTGCAGCAGGAGGCTAACACCTACCACTCTTTCAATAGATCAAGACGAGAGGAAAGCCTACATTGCAAATGAAAAAGCCTTGAACTCCATCACTAGTGGAATTACTAATTACAAGTTTACAAAAGTCATGAATTGTAACTTTGCCAAAGAAATGTGGGATAAGCTAGTTGGCTTATACGATGGAGACTCAAAAGTCAAGAAGGCAAAGCTTCAAACTCATATAAGGCAATTTGAATGTCTGAAGATGGAAGATGAAGCAGATATTTCATCATACTTCTTCTGAGTAGCTAAAGTGGTCAATTCTCTTAAAGGATTGGACGAAAATATTGAAGAAAGTACCATTGTTCAAAAAGTCCTAAGATCTCTCCAGATAGATTTGACTCCAAAATAAGCGCCATAGAAGAAGCAAAAGATCTGGATACTCTCAAAATGGATGAACTCCATGGAATCCTCACTCCCTATGAGATGAGAAAAGGTGGCCCAAGCTCCAAAGATGCATCATTCAAGGCCTCAATATCAAAGAAGGGGAAAGAAAGGAATGACTGTAGTGATGACTCCGATGTGGAATCCGAATTGGCTCAATTTGTATGAAATCTAAAGAAAGGATCTAAGCTAAAAGGTAAGTACCTTCTTATCTGTTTCAAATGTGGAAAACTAGGTCATTATGCTGCAAAATGTCCTCATAAACATGATAGCGATGATGATGGAAATTCTAAAAGAAGAGTATACAAAAAGAAAAGGATCAATAGGAATAACTTCTTCTCAAAGCAAGATGAGTCTGATGAGGATGAATTTGTAGTCATCAAAAAGAAATTAGATGAGGAAAGTGACCATGATGAAAGCCAAGAAACATTATTCATGGCATTCACAAATGATGATGACTTAGGGCTAGAAGGAAATGTAAATGAATTGTTAATAAATGCCATTGAAGAGAATGAGAAATTACAGAATAAAATCATTTCTCTCAAGGTAGAAAACGAGGAAACAAGAAGAATAGAAGATCTCTTGGAAACAAAGCTAAAAGAAAAAGAAGAGACTTGTGAAAAAAGTGAAGCCAAACTAGTATCTCTGAGGAAGGAATTGGAGCAAGTTAAAAAAGGTTGGAAAAGCTCTCAAATACTTGACACTATCCTGAAAAATTAAAACCTCAACATGACAAGTCTGGAATAGGCTTTAAAGGACAACCATCAAGCACTAAGAATAGTGCGAAAAGCTATGCCGATGCACTTTCCAGCAACTCAAAAGAAGAAAAAGTATGTCATCAAAGGAGCATCCTAGATCCAAAGAATGAAGAGAGAATAACTCCAAAGAAGAATGTAGATTTGAATCATGAATACTACAACAAATACAAGTCAATATTCCATCAAAGGCCCATCTCAAATCCAAAGATGAAGCGGGAGTAATTCCAAGGAGGTAAATTGACTCAAATTGTGGCTACTACAACAAGTACAAAACTATCTTTCTTGGACATTGTTTTCATTGTAAAAACTTTGGTCATCAAGCCAGACATTGCATGGATCGCAAGAGTGAAACACCAAAGCTAAAGGATCAAATAATCAAAACATATGGCCCCAAAAGGGAGGGACAAATCAAAACCTTTAATTCATTTGATCCCTTGACCAAATTTGATCTAATTTTCTCATTATGCTACAACAATGGACACTTTGAACAAAATTGCCCACTCAAAAGAGGAAAAACAAGTAGTGAGAATCCAAACATGGATAAATGTGGCATGGCTCTATATGCTCAAAATAATGAAAATCATTGATTTGTGGATAGTGGGTGCTCCAGAAACATGACAGGGGACAAAAGGAAGTTTGTCTCATTGAGCAAAAAGGAAGGAAATGCATCCTTTGGAAGTGGATCTGGCAAAATAGCAAGAAAAGGAACTGTTACTCTCATCAATGGAAAAGGAAAAGCTCAAGATGCTCTGCTAGTAGACGGGCTCAAACACAACTTCCTGAGTGTCAGCCATATTTGTGATCAAGGACATAATGTTGTCTTTAGCACTAGAGACTGTGAAATAAGGAACTCTTCCTTAGTGGAACTTGTGGCGAAAGGGGTTAGAACACCAGACAACATTTACATTCTAAACAAGATTCAAGAAAATAAATGCTACCTGAGTCAGACAGACGAAAGTTGGTTGTGGCACAAGCGACTTGGACATACAAGCTTTGAAAATCTGATCAATAAACAAGATTAAAGTTGTACGAGACATCCCAAGGCTATCCAAACCAAATCAAGGAGTATGTGGTCCCTGTCAACATGGAAAGCAAACCAGAACCAGCCACAAGATCAAGGAGCTCTCTACATCAATGCCCTTGGAGATCATCCATGCTGATTTATGTGGACCAACTAGAAATCAAGCACTCCAAGGAGAAAGTTACTTGTTTTATTTGTTGATGACTATACAAGAATGATGTGGATATACTTTATAAAATATAAATCTGAAACATTTGAGTGTTTTAAGAATCTAAAAGCACTTGTAGAAAATGAAAAGGACTAAAAAATTAAGTGCCTCAGAACAAATGGAGGGGGAGAATTCACATCAAAATAATTTAATGAGTTCTGTAACATACATGGAATTAAAAGAGAATTTTTTATTGCCAGAACACCCCAGCAAAATGGGGTAGTTGAAAGAAGAAACCGAACAGTTCAAGAAATGGCAAGAACAATGTTATTAGCAACAGACTTGTAGCCAAAAGTCTGGAGAGAAGTAGTCGAGACAACTGTCTATACCTTGAATCGAACTCAATTAAGACCAAATTGTGAAAAAACTCCTTATGAATTATGGAAAGGAAGACCTGCTAAAGTAAAGTACTTCAAGATCTTTGGAAGCGAGTGCTTCATAAAAATCAATGATGGTTCACTGGGAAAGTTTGATTCTCGAGTTGATGAAGGGATATTCCTTGGATAATCTACCCGGAGCAAAGCCTACAAGTGCTACAATTTTCGACTAACGAAAATAGTGGAAAGCATTGATGTAAAGATTGATGAAGATCTTCTAGAAAAGGAAATTGAAGAACATGAAGATGATCCTCTCATTGAAGAAAAAGAACCTAAAGAAGAAGAAATAGATTAGGAAGAAGAAGAAGAGGAAAAAGAACCACCTCATACCCCTTCAAAGATGAAGTTTCTCTAAATATCATCCAGAAGAGCATAGTATTGGCAATAGAGATGAAGGGATGCAAACCCAAATAAGGATGATAGTTACACCAAAGAGAAACATTATTGCTCTTCTATCCATGATAGGACCAGAAACATTTGCACAAGCAAGGATCCTCATTGGGTAAAAGCCATGGAAGAAGAAATGTCCCAAATTGAGAAAAACGAGACATGGGAGTTGGTACCTCATCCAAAGGACAAAAACATAATAGGAACCAAGTGGGTATTCAAAAATAAAATGAATGAAGATGGACAAGTTATCAGAAACAAGGCAAGGCTTGTTTGCAAAGACTATTCACAGATTGGAGGAGTTGACTTTGAAGAGACATTTGCACCAGTAGCTCGTATGGAAGCTATCAGGATGTTCTTGGCATTTGCTTGCTCAAAAGGATTCAAAATCAAGGAAGAAGTCTACATGGAGCAACGAGAAGGATTTGATCTAACGAAAGGAAATGACTTAGTCTGTAAGTTGAAAAAGGCATTATATGGGTTGAAACAAGCTCCCAGAGCTTGGTATGAAAGATTGGATCACTATCTACAACAACAAGGCTTCAAGAAGGAAGTGGCAGGAAGTAATCTATACATAAAGACGAATGAAGGTAAGTTACTAGTCACACTTGTTTATTTTGATGATCTGATTTTTGCTAGCAATAATGATGAAATGAGCCATGAATTTTCTCAAAACATGTCAAGATAATTCGAGATGTTAATGATATGAGAGTTATCTCACTTGGACTACAAGTATCTCAAACCAGAGTAGGATTGTTTATATCTCAAGCTGAATATCTTAAAAACATGCTTAAAAGATATGGAATGGAAGACTATGCACCCATGAGCACATCTATGACCACAAATTGAAAATTGAGCAAAGATGATGACTCCCCTCCAGCAGATGCGACTCATTATAGGTCAATAATTGGAGCCCTTCTGTACTTAACTGCTACAAGACCCGACATAATGCAAGCAGTAGGAATGGTGGGAAGATTTCAATCTACTCCTAAATAATCCCATTTGTTAGCTGTAAAAAGAATTCTCAGATATTTGAAAGGAACTCCTAGTTTCGGTCTTTGGTACCCTAAGAGCTCAACACTCACTGTAACTACATACAACAATGCTGATTGGGCCAGAAGTGTAGATGATTGAAAAAGTACTAGTGGAAATGCATTCTTCCTAGGAGACTGTTTAGTATCTTGGCTCAGCAAAAAACAGACATCCATATCATTATCCATATCTGAAGCCGAACATATAGTTGTAGCAGGTTGTTGTACTCAAATACTGTGGATGAAGGAAGCTCTAAAAGATGTCAACATAGGTACAGATCAACAAATTACCATCTATTACGATAACACAAGTGCTATCAGTCTCATAAAAAATCCAGTGATGTACTCAAAGACCAAACATATACCAATCAAGTATCATTTCCTTCACGAACAAGTACCTGAACAAAACATCATATTGGAATATATCAATACTAAGGAGCAGATAACTGATATTTTCACAAAACCTCTTCCTCGATAAGCATTTGAACATATTAATCAAAAGATGGGGGTTATCTCTTTAGCATCACTCAAGTTCATTCATAAAGATGTTGTAGGACAGGGGGAGTAGTTCGACAGGGGGAGTCTGTATGCATTCCTTTGCCATTGATGTCAAAGGGGGAGAGCAGAATAATATTGCCATCAATAACAAAGGGGGTGATTGTTGACATAGATTGTCATTGATGTCAATATGGCAATATTCGAGGAGCCAGAGGAAGAAAACAGAGCCATCGGAGGAAGCAAACAGAGACATTGGAGGAAGCAGACAGAGCCATTGGAGGAAGTAAACAGAGCTATCAGAGCCATCGTAGGAAGCAGACAGAGCTATCAGGAGCGATATGCCACAGAATACACTATCGGGAGCTATTGGGAGCAATATGCCACATAATACACTATCGAGAGCCATTGGGAGCAATATATGCCACAAAATGCATATATGTATGCAAATACTCTATCGAGAGCAATATAGCATATATATAGGCCAAATACACTATCGAAGGTAGAAAAACCTACATATATATATATATATATGCATTTACACTATCGGAGGCGGAAGACTTGGTTGTATTGCAAATACACTATCAGAGGCAGACAACTTAGTTATATTGCAAATACACTATTGGAGGTGGAAGACTGAGTTATAGTGGAATACACTATCAAAGCGAGCATATATATATATATATAGATCAGCGACAGTGAAATTGGTGGTTCGGCTATGTACCATCACCCTAAACCCCCGATTGTGATACATATGTGCGGACCCGATGACATATATGTCCGGGTATATAAACAGGTGAAGTCTGGGTAAGTGCTTCAAAGCGAGTTTAAATGTATTTCATATATATCATTATATATGCGAGCCTTAAGCCTCACCATGTTAAACCATGCAAATTGCAATATATGTATGAATGTCATACAACTACGATACGTTACGGACCCAACGACAACATTATGGAAGGCTTAATGATATATCACATCTGCCCATCACAATAATACCCAAAGGGTTGTCCTCCTGCAAGTGCCAATTGCGATGAATGTTGCAGACCCAATGCAACATTGCAGATTAGTCTATTGTTGTGTCGCATCCGACACATCACAAGTGCTTAAGGACTTGCACCCCTGAAAGCGCCAATTGCAATATAAAAAACGGACCCAATAAATTTATAAATGTTGGTGAAATGAATTTGAAGTCCACCCTTTTAGCGTTTTGGTCGTTTTTTCATATGTTCCCGTGTATTTCATTTGCGACCATGAAAAGGCGGCCCACATTACCTAAGCATCCGACTCTCCACTGTTGATCATCCCTTTGTAGATCCAATGGTCTACATATATTTCAGGTGGACATATAGCTCGAGGAATACCCACCCGAAAAAGCGGTATCCTCTTCCTTCCCGCTGCTACGTGTCGCCTGTCAAGTGGAATCAGAAGCCATCCACTGAATACCAGTTCCTGCTTAAGGCCCTTCCGAAATATCACTTGTGGTATAAGATTAATTGTATTGCGTCGGGTTTCTTAGGCCAAAAGGCTTATGATAACAGTTTCGATAGTTCAGGAGGCTTGAATGAAAGCTGATTGCGATTGCAATTGGGACATGGCATGTGGGTCCGTTCTGATTGTCCTGTCTTATGAATGAACGTGTCCTGTGAGCATTGATAAACTCGAATAGACAAAGGAAACCAAAGGATCAGGAAGCTGAAGAATAAAGCTAGCATAGAGGAAGCCATAGCGGTCGAGGATGAAGCGAGGCAGAGGAAACTACAACGAGCGTTGAAAAGGCTGAAGAGCTAGTGGGAAGCGGAAATGAACAGTCAGAGGCATCAGGAATACAAAAAATAGAAAAAACAAGGAAGTGTGTGCGAATAATCAGTGTGAGAGGTAGCAGAGGCAGGAGAGGCAGGAGAGATAGGAGAACAGGAGTGAAGCAGAAGCTCAGTAGAGCAGAGAATTACAACAAAGCAGCTAATACCAGGTTTGGGTTGGAGCCCACAGGGTTGGAGCCTCAGAACTGAAGGGAATCCTTGGGAGTTAAAGCTCCTAAGTGCAGAATTATTGCCTTGGAAGAACATAGTTGGTGCTCTAGAGGTTGGAGCCTCACAAAAGTCCAAGTTGGTGCTTAGCAACTTCTTGCAACCAATTATATTTTGTATTTATTTCATTGCATTGTTTGTGTTAATAAAAGCATTTATTTTAGCTATCCATTTCTGTTCCATATATATATGCCATTGGTGATAAACATAACAATTAAAAAGAAACACTGATTCACCCCCCCTCTCAGTATTTCCAACATGGAGAAACCGTTAGAAGAAGTGGAAGATAGGGTTGATGCTGTTACACAAGAACTAGCATCGACTGTTGAGCAAGTGGTGGAAACAGAAACGTAGGTGGCGCAAGGAAAGGAGAAGGAAAGTACAAAAAAACCAGGGGAAGGAGAAGGAATTAAAGTAGCAGGTTTAGAAAGGATGGAAATCAAGGAGGATATCCCACATTCTCCACTGTCTGCCTCCCTTCCAAGAGGGGAAGGAAATTTTGCACCCCTAGATGCTCGATGAAAGGAAATATCTCTCCCCCGATATTGAAATTTGTAGGGACAGCTAGAGGCATCATTGTTGACACTGTCACACAATAACCGGTGTCGATTGGTTGAAAAATTGGATAAATCGAAGGACTAGTGGTTGACACTGTTACACAAGAACCAGTGTTGACCAAGCGGAAAGTTAAAGAAACTGTGGTTGGTGCTGTTCGCATAGATCCGTTAGAAGAAAATGTTTCTATTGGTATTGAATTGCAAGGGCCAGAACCAATTTTTGAGAAAATAATTGAAGAAACTGTGGCTGGTACTATTCGTACAGAGCCATTGGAAGAAAACGTTGATGTTGGTATCGACCCGCAAGGACCATAACCAATTTTTGATGAAATGGAGGAGGACAATTGGACAATAGAGCAGCCATAGTAAAAAGGTGTCAGAAATGCTGCTCCGCAAGGGCCTGCAGTGGCTTTAGAGTCATTCAGGGAAAATGTAGAGGTTTTAAGACCTACAGAGGAAGATGTTGGGGCTGCCCCCCAAGTTGAGGATTAGAGAGAGGAAATAAGGGTGAAACAGGAATCGATGGACGAGTTTCTTGAAATCAACCCACCAAAGCCAACACCAGTCGTGATACTAGTGGAGGAGGTCGTTATCAGGAAATAATTTATTTAACAGTGCACAAAAAGAAGCCCCCCAACCAAAATACCAATCATAATTCAAAGAAAATATGCAATTAAAAGTGGAGATCATTAAGTTAAGGAAGCAGGTGTTATGCTTATGGGCACAGGTGAAGAAGCACAAGAAGAATGTTGGTTGGGCTGCTGCGAATCCTAGAGCCGAAACCACTTCAGCAGCAGTATAGACTGAACCATTGTCGCATCTGTTAGAGTCACAAAAATTGTTGTTCACCGCTAAAATTTACAAATGGAAGGCTACCATATCTCGCCTTCAATGGGGGCCTATCTCTTTAGAAACCCACCAGGAAGGAGTGAGAGGAATTCAAGAACAAGCCACGAGAGTAGTGACTGATTACATGACATATGGATAAAGCAAAGTAGCAACACGAAATTGATGACCTAGAAGAATAGGTGCAACTACTTAAGGCTGAAAAAGATGAAATGTTCTCTCTAGCGCAACAGGTAATGGCGTGTTGACCTCCTGCTCATAATTATGCTTTGTTCCTCCATGAACATTACTTCTTCTTATGTTTGGAGAGCATCCATCAGAAGATAATTCACAAAATCGAAGATTCGATATAGTTTCTGCGAATACTGAAGGGTCACAATATTCTGAACCAACACTTGATGTGTGAACTCTGCATGCATGATTATTTTATGGGGACAGATCAATCGTTCAATCTAGTGCCATATGTGGGGGATATTCCGTTGAGAGCCTTCACCTCCTTCACACTTAACTAGGTTAAGTGGAAGAAAGCCTTCGACACGTTCGAAGAGAACCAAGCAAACATGCCACTTGTAGCTCAAGTAAAGCATTGTTAGGCTGTGGACATTTTTAACAAACATCGTACCTTATTGGGAATAGAAGGATGGAAGGGTTAGATGCTGAAAATGTAGAAGTGGTGTGGTCACATGTGTAAAAAGAAATTTTTTACCTGTCAGGAGGAGGCATGGGCCGACTGTAAAAAACAATTGGTGTTGTCATCAACTGTAGTAAGGATATGCGAACCTTTTGGGGCCTCTAATTTTGTTCGAGATTTGGATAGAATACGATGATATATCACATGTATTCAAACCTGTGGGACTCGATGGATGGGTATGAGATTTTGTTTTCCCATTATTTGGTTTCCAGCTGAGTAGTACACACCAGCTTATGTGGTACACAAGGATTGGTGAATGGAATTCCTTCACATAGATGGATACAAGGTTCTCAGAACAGAAATGGTTGCAAAGTATGACCTTTCATAGCTCCATGTTGACCACAGTGGCTCTAACACATATATGCGTAGGAGACAAGCTGGATGAGGACATGCATTAAGGCTAGTTGGGGGGAGATGTTGTTTGCTAATTTTTCCCACTTTTTATCCACCTTTTTATCTCTTTCCTGTACTCATTTCATGCCCTTGTTGGTCGATTTGAATTCTAAACAACAAAGGTACACCTATTGTCATGTCTTTGTGAATTGTTAATCAATGAAGTGTAGTTGTAGGGGATTATTGCCTAAAGCGACTTGCTAACTTAAGTTTTCATGCAGATTTGGAGGAATGATGATCAAAGGCATGATTCAACAAATGATGACTATTAAGATGGCAACACTATATTTGGATATGAACTGCAACAATGGATCAACCTATCGACTAGCACAAGTGTTATATTTGAATTCTTTAGTATCTCAAGAAATCACTGTTTATTTGCAGGAAAACATCTGTCGTAATCTTTTGTCAATTGATTAATGAAATGTATAAGTAGTGATTATGGGGCTAGGAAAGCCACTGCTAGGAGATATACAATATTTTTGTGTTGTAACAACATACCTCTGTAATGATATTTTGATTAATACAATTGTTGACCTTTTGAGTATTTTATAGATATCGATCTTGCCACAACTCTGATTAGGGAGTTGGGCCCACTCTCTTGACCAAGCTTTGTTGGATTAGATGTGTGCGTAGGTTTATTTTCTATTGTGTTATCTCTTTTCTATGTAATGATTTCAGTGTGTTGCTATGAGTCTTAAGTTGATGTTACTCTTATTTGTTGTTACAGTTATAACTTGTTGTTACACATTGTTATGTTATGATTAAATTTTCAATGTTGGGTAGGGGAACCGTGGCCTACATATACCTTGCATTGATAGCCTTGGAATAACCAGTCGAGCCTCGAGTTCACAATTAATGTGAAATTGGGTGAATTGCATGATTCATATCCGAACACAAACACAATGCATAGGCTAGTAATATCTAGAGACTTAGGAAGCATATGCATAGTCACTCCATTGGCACAGTTGATTCAGAATTTTGTTCTGAACTGCAGTAGTTGCAATAGCAACAACAACATGAGATCAGTGGCAGTGCAATGAAAAGTCCGCAACAATATAGGTGGTGCAGTGCAGTGTCAACAACAACATAGATGCATGTTGGTTCAACTCAGAGTAGTAGATGAATCAAAGTTTCACAGTGGCTTGGTGGGTAGTGATAATTTGCTACAATTGACAAACATCAATAATTAACATGGGAGGATGTTATGTGATCATCTAGAACACTTTCCTCGAGTGTTAGTTTTTTTATGGTTGGGTAGCATCAGGAAAGTGTTCTAGTCTCGACTTTGGTCAAAGAGGTTAAGAAACACTAGAACTCCAAAACCCATAAAAATTTTAAGGAGAAAGGACCTAGAGATGCCTCAATTAAGTTAATTAGTCAGTAATTAAATTTTTCCTAAGTCTAACTTAGGAAAATTATTAATTAACAATAATTAACTGAGAAATGCAATATTTCTCTAGGGACTCACATGGATAGACTTAGAAATGATATTAGCCATTGATAGCGATTTAATCGTGGTTGTTGGTGAGCGAACGAGATATTATAAGAGGAGATTGATTGGGTTGGAGCAAAAACATAGGAAGAGTGAGTTTCCTTGGCAGATCAATTTTCTAGAGAGAAACATTCAGTAGGAAGAATTCATGCTAGAAGGAAGAAAAAACAAGAGGGAGATTAGTAAGAAGATTTCCTAAGGAGGATTCATGATCTGGAAGGGTCAAGAGAGGAGGCCAAATTATTTTCTGAGGAGGGTGCATAGGGACTGCGCATGTGCCTCAAGAGGGAAATTTGATTCAGTTGGGAAGGAGGCTATTTCAGGTTCCAAAAAGTCGAGAATATTTTCCAGGGGCTAGGAGAAACACTTCCAGAGAAATAAATAGGCTATAATTGATTCATGAGTGGATCCAAGAAGTGCATAGAAAGGACTATGCAAGAAATGTGCAGAGGTCTATGCAAGGGTTTTTTGAGGCCAAAATTTAGAGAGAAAATCATTGCCAAATTGCTTGTGGAGAAGGGAAATTATCCCTTGATAATTTTGCCAATATTTCTCTCAGATTGGATTGCCTGATTAAACATCCAAATTGTACTCATATTTCTGCTGCTACATAATTATAAAACCCTCATCTACTACACTAGTTTAACCACATTGAGTTTTTTCGGGCACAATTGTCCAAAAATAATGGTGTCATATTTTTGTGTGTGTGCTCTATATTTCTCAATTTCCATCATTTTATTTTGTGTAAAATTTTTATTTTAAAGAAATTGCAGTGTGATTAATTCATTATTTTCTCATAACAAAATAAATTGCATAGTTTAATCAGTTAGAAGAATTAATTCCAGTTGTTGCATTTCAAGGAAAATTTCACAGGTAGAAAACATGGAAGGAAGAATAACAGAGGCAAGATAGGTACATATCATCAAGGAGGAAAAACTGATCTCCAATGTATTCACTGTAATAGAGATGAACATGATGCATCCACATGTAAAATCCCTTGGGAAAGAATCAATAAAAAACACAAAGAAGACAAAGGTAAAACACTAGATCCATCAAAAGGTAAAGCACCTGAATCTACTCATTATGTTGTTTCCCATTGCAATATTGGAGTAAATGAAGATTATGTTCATATTTCATTTGCTTCTTATAAGGATGCATGGTTGCTTGACACAGGTGCAACCTGCCACTTGAACTTCAAATAAGAATTCTTTGAAGAGTTAAGAGACAATGTAGACGCAACAATATACTTTGTAGAAAAGTCAAGTATCAAGCCATCCGAACATGGCACCATCATGATTAAACTACCTAGAATTCCTAACTTTCTCTCGCATGATGTACTCTACCTTCCAGAGCTACAGATAAAATTGTTTTCCCTTGTTCACATTTGCTGGCAAGGACACTCCATTTATATTTTTGATGGAAAAGTTAAGATTAGAAAAGCGTTAGACAACACAACTGTGATGATTGGAATATTGGAGGAAAGATTGTTGAAGTTGCAAGGAACACATGCTCATGCATGAAACTCTACATACAATTCCCAGTACAAAGGTACATTTCCATCTAGTCTTCTATCAAATCCAATATTTGGACATCTTGACTATGACAATCTTCGTTTGTTGAAAGTAAATGGTGTTTCTAGTTTTCCAACTATTCTAAGGAAACTAAAGCAATGTGATGATTGTATCCTAGGAAAAAATAACAAAAAACCTTTTCATGATTCTTCTTCCAGAGCACGTAGAAAGCTTGATCTAATTCATTTTTATTTGTGTGGCCCTCTGCCTATTCCTTATGCAAATGGAAATAAATATATGAAGCCTTTTATTGATGATTACATTGGAATGTGTTGGGTGTACTTGTTGAAAAGTAAGTCAGAATATTTTGAAACTTTCATGCATGAATTGAAAATGATGTATAATAACATATTGTCTCTCTTCATATTGATAATGGAAAAGAATATACTTTTAATGAATTTTAAAACTATCTTCACCAAGATGGAATTCAACATCAAACAACTGTACCATACAATCCTAAAAAAAAAGTGTAGCTGAAAGAATGAACATGACTATCTTAAATATGGTTTTCTCAATGATGTTTTTCAAAAATGTAAAACTGATGTTTTGGGCTAATGTAGTTATATGTGCAGTATATATAAAAAATAGATGTCCATATTATGTTGTATAAAACAAGAGTCCTTATGAAATGTGGCATGGTCACATTCCTTCGGTAAGGCATCTCAGGATCTTTGGTTCCACCAATTATGCCTTGATTCCTAATGAACAAAGAAACAAACTTGATGTAAGGAGTCGAAAGTGCAACTTCTTAGGGTACTCATATATCACCAAATCATATTGTCTCTATGATGAGGTAAATAAGAATTTTATATTGTCTAGAGATGTGATTTTTCTTGAATCTTCCAAGACTGACAATATTGTTGAGTGACAACTTGATCGTTTAAACAAATTCAGTTATGCAAAAACTTATCGTAAAGTTGATAATGGGATTCCACATCTTGAAATGGGAATCCCTATCTTGGATCAATATATGAAATCCCATTCTGAAGCAATCTCTCCCCCTAATGAAGTTCCAACCGCTCCTTTAGATTGGGAAGGCCCTTTAAGTGATGTAATTGAGAGGATTGGAAGGCTAAATCATGATGCAACCCCATCTCAATCAACATAGTAGCCTATACCATCTCAGAAAGGTACTCCAAAATGGCTCATTAAACCACTTGAAAGTGTTCATCCTGATGAGGTTGGAAAGACAAGAACTAGAAGTTCCACTAGACAAAATGTAGGTGATATAGATGATTCTGATTCAATTGATGATATGGATGTTTCTTATGATTGTGAATTAAATTTGTTTACTAATTTCATGCCCAATTCCTTTAAATAAGATACTTCTCACGATGAATGGAAATAAGAAATGTAGGAGTATGATGCTATCATAAAGAATGGAACATGGAAGCTCGTGGACCCTCCATTTCAAACCAAACCAATTGGATGCACGTGGGTCTTTAAGAAAATGTATAAATTAGATGGCTCACTTGAAAGCACAAAGTAAGGCTTGTGGAAAATTGATTTTCAAAGAAAGAAGATGGTGATTATGAGAGGCATTTTCCCCCACAAAAAATGGGCAACCATCCAGAATCTCTTTGCCCTCGCAGATTGATGGAAAGTCCATCAAATGGATGTAAAGTCCATAAAATGGATGTAAAGTCCATCAAATGGATGTAAATTCCATAAAATCAATGTAAAGTCCATCAAATGGATGTAAATATTGCTTTCTTTAATTGAGACTTGAAATAAAATGTTTTTATGTCTCAACCAGAAGGTTTTATTGTGAATAAAGAAGAAGAAAAAAAGTATGAAAACTCATCAAATCCTTGTATGGCCCAAAAAAAGAACCACAAGACTAGTATGAAAATTGACTTAGCATCTTCTCAAATTAAATTTGAAACACTTTAAGCTTGATGATGCAAATTTATTTGTCAAGAAATTTGGAAAAAATGTTGTCTATCTTATGGTATATGTAGATGACATGTTGATAAAATGGAACAATGAAAACTATATTGCATCCATAAAGAAATAATTGAAGAAAGGATTTGAGATGAGATATTTGGGACACCATAATTACTATTTGGGCATTAAAGTGACCCAACATCCAAGATATATATTCCTCTCTCAAAAGAAGAACATTCGAGAATTTTTGAACAAGTTTGGCATGGTTTAATGCAATCCTTTGTCTAGTATAACAGAACAAAATATGAAGCTCATATCTAAAGAAGGAAATGAATTTGAGGATGCAACTAAGTATAGATAGCTTGTGGGAATTATTATCTAACTCACCACTAATAGGCTATATATTTCATTTGTTTTTGGAATCCTTTACCGGTTTATGACAAAGCCTTGTGACAAACATTGGTCTACTAAAAAAAGAGTTTTAAAGTACTTGAAAGTAACTCAATACTTTGGACTCAAATATTCATTTGTGGATAAATTCAACTTGATTGGATGTTATAATTTAGACTTTGATGGAGATAAGGAAAATGGAGTGTCTACTTCAGGCTATGTTATGAGTCTTGGATCAGGATTTGTCTCCTGGAGGTCGCAGAAATGACCAATTCCAACAGATTCCACAACAAAGGAAAAATATGTGGCAACTGCATAAGCAACCAAGGAGATTGTGTGTCTCAAGAAGATTTTTGAATATTTGCTAGAGAAATAAGTGAACTCTACTTCTCTTCTAATTGACAATACTTCTACAATTAAATTGTCTAAGAGTCCCAAATTCCATCGAACCAAACGTATCAACACAAAGTATCATTTGATTCGACATCATGTAGATGCGAATACTATTCATCTATGACATTGTTCCAAAATGAGAAAGCTGCATACCTTTTCATTAAAGCACTTAGAAGAGAAAATTTTGAAAGATTCAATATGATTCTTGGGCTAAAAAACACCCCTTCATATTAGTCAGGGAATGTTAGACACTTAGTCCTTGGGGATTGGGCGAAATATGTAAATAGAGTAAATAGAGTAATTTTAATAGTTAGAAAATACCTTGGAATTGGAATTCCAAAGGTCACTACTATGATCTATATAAATGATGTTCACATTTATGAAATAAAAATTGTGAGTTCTCCCATGCCTAACATATATCTTGGTTACTTTTTCTATAATTTTTGTTTTATTTCTTCAATTAATTTTACAAATTGGCTCCTTTAATATTAGCTTCTACCATTTTTCTAACTTTATACTTTATCTTTGAACTTTGGATTTTTGCTCTATTATGTTGGAGTTGTAACATTTTTATCCTAATGGAAAATTTCTCCTCATCTCAATCCTCATGTTTGTAAGGCCAAATGAATTCCACTTCCTTGTAATATGACTCTACCACAGACTTAGGGTTCTACCTACTAATTCTTCCTTCCTCAAAATTGTATTCTTAAATGGAATAAGATTCCATCTTAATGAACCTAGAATTACCAAGACTATACATTCCAGTAAAAAGTGGATAAAAATGACAACACTTTTTGTGAGCTTTAATTGAAATAACATTAAAACAATTAAGAGTGGTCTTATGGGTGATTTCCCTTATGACCAAACTTTCTGGAATGAAATTTAGTAGTAAGTGAGGTGGCTTAGTTTCTCCATATTGTGATATAACTACAATTCTCATCGACATACCAAGTTCCTATATCATTAATAAAACCATGGTTTCCTTGTTATTCTAGGTGATTCCTTGCAAAATATAAGTTCACATAATTATGAAAAGGAATGACTGCAATTTTGGGTGAAATTTCTATTTTTGGTTCTACAGGAGATTATAGTAAACCTATAATAGGGGCTTGATAGGAATCCAACACCATACTATTCCCCTAAATTCATTGGTTGTGCAAATACTATCCTTTGATCAGGAAGACTTTCAAAATTCAAATGGAAAATCAAGTTTAGAGAAGTTGACCTTTGATAATTTAAGCTTTCGATAAATTATGGGATAAAATGTCAACCCAATTGACTATTAATTTTTTTTTACAATGATGTGCATAAGAGGTACCTAGAGATGTAACATTCTTGTTTCCCTTATTTATGGATTGTCCTTAGTGCACAATAATACGCATGCATAATATTTACATCAAGGTACATTATTTTCTCTTAGAGCATTTCCAACCAATCAATCTCTCATTCCCCTTTTCTTGTAGAACACAAGGAAGTGTACCCCTTCTCTGCTCTATAGTCACTCAAACTATACCATTTCCCTTTTAGGGCTCCAGTGCGAGCCGAACAGGAAGTCTCATAGTTATGGCTCCAGGAAATCCAATGCAATGAAGTATTCAACTCCCACTTTGCTCCCTAAACCTATAACAAGTCCCCTAGAATTTAGTCTTCTCTTCTCTTTAGTTTCAAGCTCTTTTCTTCCAATTCGAAGTATTCAACTCCCACTTTGCTCCCTCAACTTATA
>APFE030187271.1:40631-124968 GCA_000404065.3 Pinus taeda | reverse complement strand
ATAGCTGTCAAACTCCTTGGAAGTAAACTCACCACCATTGTCAGTTCTTAAACACTTTATTGTTCTACCAGTGTTGTTTTCTACCAATGCTCTAAACTGCTTGAAAACTGAAAAAAAATCAGACTTCCTTTTCAACGTGTAGACCCACATTTTCATAGAAAATTCATCAATAAACGATACAAAATATGACGAGCCACCATATGAGGTTGTAGGGGCTGGACCCCAGACATCTGAATGGATATAGTCGAGTATTCCTTTACTAGTATGTTTTCCTGTTTTAAACTTTTGTTTACTTTGTTTTCTAAACAGACAATGCTTACAACTAACTTTTCAGACTTTAGATTTGGAAGTAACTTGCGATCAGCCAAAATTTTTAACCCTCTTTCACTCATATGCCCCAATCTTTGATGCCATAAGTGAATGGAACTACTGTCATGTTCAGGCACCGTAGACACAAAATCTAACCCTGTACTTCCTTCTAACTGAAACATATTTCCTACCTTCTTAGCTTTCATAACTAGTAAAATACCTTTGTAGATTTTCATTACTCCACCTTGAATTACAGTTTTATATCCATTTGAATCAAGTGCTCCTAATGAAATCAAAATTTTCCTTAAATCTGGTACATGCCTCACATCGGTTAACATTTTAGTTGTCCCATCAAGCATTTGTAGTTGTATACTCCCAATCCCCACAATATTACATGTTACATCATTACCCATGTACACAACTCCATCATTAATTTATTTATATGTCTTAAACCATTCTTTATGGATACACATGTGGTTTGATGCACCGGAATCTAACAACCAATGTTAACCATGATTTGACACATTAACTGATAATACTTCATCACTCATACCTGAACTAGATGTCGAACCTGTATCTGTCGTATTTGCCTCCTTCTTCTCTGTCGAAGACTCTGCTTTTGAAGTTTGCTACTGTCGCTTCCAGCAGTCCTACTTTAAATGCCCCGACTTGCCACAAAACCAACACTTTATCTTACTCTTCTTCCCTTTCGACTTTGAACGTGAGTCGCTCGGCTTCCTGGGGCGTCTTTCTTTCGAACGACCTCTAACCATCATAGCTTCTGATGTAGAGGTTTCGAAATGTGACCTCCTCCTTGTTTCTTCCGATAATAAGGATGCAACTACATCATCAAACTCAATAGTTTCTGATGAACTAAGACTTATAGAAGTAACAAAATGATCCCATGACTCGGGCAACGAGCACAATAAAGTAATAGCTTTATCCTCAGATTGAATTTTTACTTATATACTTTGTAATTTCACAAGAAGAGTATTAAAAGCATTTAAATGATCAGCAATTGATGTACCTTCCTTCATCCGCAAACTGTACAACTGTCGCTCAAGGAGAATCCTATTGGTTAAGGATTTGATCATGTACAATTTCTCTAGTTTCGTCCACAAACCAGCAGCTGTTGTCTCCGACACGATATTAAACAGGACATCATCAGCTAGACACAGTCGAATAGGACTTATCGCTCTTTCATCCATCTCAGCCCACTCATTATCTGTGATGTTGTAAGGCTGTTTGGATTTTCCCAACAACACCTTTACCACACCATGTTGGACAAGAAAATGATACATATTCACCTTCCAGATTTCGAAATTATTTTTGCCATTAAACTTCTCAATTTCAAACCGGGCACTCTGAGTTTTCGCCATTTTGTATCAACCAAAAAACACAATAATCTCCAAAAAATCCAACTTTTAAATACCAACAATAAAAAAGCTACCTATGCCTTATAGCCTTTGCTTTAAAAAAAAAAACAAATTTTTTTTGCTGTGTGAATTACAATACATAAAAAATTGAGTATTAAATTCCCAATTCTACAATATGTGACAAATATATATCACTTAGACTTTGGTTGACTAACTGCGCGCATAGTGAATACACCAATTATGCTCACATATCTACATTGAATACTTTGGTTGAGTAATTGTGCACATAAAGCTAGAATGCGTGATTTTTAATTCCACGCGACTTTCTTTTTCGTCCGTCCGTCTGCTAATTTCTTTTAACAGAAATTAAATTCCACGCACATTCTTCCTTTCGTCCACTAGAAAAGGGTTTTCAATATACATGAACAGGCTCTTGTTTATGGTAATCTGATGCGTAAGACTTAATTCGTCATCTGAAGCAATCCGACTAGAATAAATGTTTTAAACTTTACATCTCTGACTAGAATATTACAGTACAACTTCCACGAGTACCTGAAACCTTCTATTTGGCACAGT
This sequence comes from Pinus taeda, assembly GCA_000404065.3. Classification (NCBI taxonomy): domain Eukaryota; kingdom Viridiplantae; phylum Streptophyta; class Pinopsida; order Pinales; family Pinaceae; genus Pinus; species Pinus taeda. The sequence goes on along the minus strand of APFE030187271.1, from coordinate 122,707 downwards.
AATTTTTTTTTTCCAACATAATGCATTAACCAGCAATACGCACCTTCTGTTGGATGAATTCAATTACGTGCCCAATTCCCAGCACCTTGCTCGCACCAGCAATCCACGCACGTAGCCAGTACTCCACACAGCTGTTGAATCATTTTCTGGTGGCAACGTTGCAGGTTACTTCCACGCAGGTTGGACAACAGTCCAACATGCACCAGCACCTCCACGCCTTTGCGCTCCACCTCCAGCAGGTGCTCCAATACACCACGCAGGTCCACGCAGCATACAACAATCTTCAGGTGTCATACAGACCTCCACGCACAACAATCATCAGCTTCCCGCCTTTACTCGCACCAGCACCACTCCAGTTCTACGCACAAAACAACCTCCGTCCGCTGCTCCATTCAATGCACCAGCACTCCAACATCCGCTCTGATACCACTTGTTGGAGATCAGATGCACAACAGATATAAAAGCATATACACAACTATTAAAAAACATGCACAAGAAACACAGAGGTTTAATGTGGTTCACCCAACCAATCTGGGCTACGTCCGCCAAACATAGGCATCGATAATCTTTATTAATCAAACAAGAGATTACATAATTAATCAAATCCTCACAAACTCTGACACACTCAAAACAATCTGTATGGATACCTGTTTTATAGCAAGGAGAATCTAACTGCCTCATAAATCCTCTCACATCAAATTTAGGATGCATTAACTCCCTCCCAACAACCTGGAGCTAATCTAGCAACAAATTCCTATGGTTGTCACCTACTGAGATTTTTGCCTATTTTACATAAAACAGAAAATCTCAACAAAATTTACCTTTTTTACTCTCTCCCTTAAAATAAGGTGGGCTATTTGAGGTGATTTGTAAAAATGTACTATGATACAAAATATTGGCCCACTAAAAATTTAAAACCCCTTAATTTCTGTAAAGGGCGAACATTCGCCCCTAAAATTTTTCATGGATTCAAGGTTGGTTTTGGTTATAGCTCTCAATTTCGGTTTGTACAATTTTATAGCCATTGCATTTTATAACTTTCTTAGATAAGTATACCATATGTCCTTTTAAGCTATGGTTGGTTATTTTTTCTGATGAATTATTCCTTCGTGATTTTTTTTCTTATTTATTAAGTTGTTGTGTAACGCGAAACAAGAAATTACTGCCAAAAAATTGTTCTAAAAGGCCTGGCTAACTGAGTATTTATTGACAAGGTTGTGAATTGGCCGAGTCATTGGTGATATTTTCCAGAAACTGTTTTGACAGGGCTCAAACCTTTTTGTAAAATGTTTTTTTTGAAGATAATTTTTGCTCAGCTTTTGATTTTTCCAGTGAGAGTTAGCTCAATGTGCCAATAGAGGGGAAACATGGTGTTTAATCGTTGATAGAGATACTTTTCTGGATTAGGAAATGAATTAAAAACAAATCAAGTTCTGTTCATTTTTCAAGGTTCTCCGAGCTTTTGCTGACTTTGCTAATTGTTTCTGGGTTCTTCCCATGTCAATGTTTCAAGACACTAATGGAGTTATCCTTGAAGTTGAGTTCTACAATATTGTTGTTAATATATTCCTATTAATATCCTGGAAAAAGGTAGATGTTTACAGGATATAATGTTGTTGGAAAAACGTTTGTAGTGACATTTCTTCAAGCCCATTTATTACCTTGTTGTTTAGTATTATAGGATTCTTAAGCCAACTAGAAATTATAAAAAACTACTTGAAATTTCTGCAATTTAGATTATACATCAAGCGTTTTTTAAAAATATTTGTGAGGTTTATGGGATTTTTGGTGCTTATAATTTCAGTAATTAGATTGACCATACTATACCTGTACTATACAAAAAATTTGCTGAATTTCGTACTGTTGTGGAATTTCATTACTGAATAAGCCAATATGGTTGAATCTTGTTGCTATGAGCCTTAGATCAACTATTTTATTTCTTTTCAAAGTCAAATTTTTCAGTTTTGTATTATGATATAATTTAATAAGCTTTAGTGTCAAGGGCTCATATACGACAGTTAATCTGGAAAGAATCCTTGTCAGCACATTATATAGAGCAATGTGTACTGAGACCTTATAGGAGCATGTTATCATGTATAATATCCTAAGTAATAGGACAAGTCCCTTAGGGCCCCCATGTCTGCTGAACATGTGATGCAATAGGATGTGTGTCCTAAAAATTAATACTTAGGCAACTTTAGCTGATATGTTAAGAACATTGTCCAACAACAATAATACATTTACGATACAATTTCTGAATCTCTTCTATCATCATTAAGCAATTTAACTTGGGTCTTGTCCTTTTGAATTAGAAATAGAGAAAGTAGATGTAAGCTTTACAAGATTTAAAGGTTCTGTAGTGATGTGCCTGAAAATCAAATACCTACCTCCAACCAAGAAAAGTAGATGATTATGTCATCCTAATGGCTACTCATACCTCGCGTTCTTGTGAACTCTATGATTTCGTGACATCTTACTAAAACAGGTTGGTATTATTCGTAGTGAAAAATAAACTATACATGTATGCATGATTCTATGCACTGAAATGCTAAATCATCTCATGGAGGCACAGGAAATACATAAGTCAATTGCTAACCTAATTTAATAAGAAAGAAGCACCCTCCATGTGGACAAATTTGGCATTCAACTACAAGGTATACGTTTTGTATTTCCAAGGAGGCTAAGGAAATAGACTAATTATTAAGCAGCCCATTAATATATAGAACATTCATACAATTATGGCATACTATAAGGAATTCCATGCATACCAAATCTTTTCACCAAAGTGACACTAGAGGAAATTAATCAGTACAAAAAGGAATTCACTTATGCTCTGCATTTAATCATAGCATCACCCATTGAATAATAGTCACTATACAGGGAAAACCTAGGAAGATGTGCATCCAAATCATATGAACTGTTATGCAACTGCTACAATAATTGCACAAATCCCTTAGTGATAGTTCCAAATATAGAATTAAAAAAAGAACAACATCTATCCATCAACAATTCATATATAGCGGCAGGTGGCTTGTATACATTGAGACTGTGTAATATGGGTGAAACAATAGCATCACATGTGAAATTCTCATTCCAGCATTTATCCATCTGTACTTTATATATAGTGCATTGAGACTGTGATACAGGTGGATGACTTCATAATTTTAAGCCTGCAAGAATCACTTGCTATCTCATTGTCAGCAGGAAAAATCCAAATTAGAAGCACATAAATCAATTTAGCAAGAGTCCACTGTATATAGGCAGATTATTGTTTGTAGTATTTGTTATTGTTTGTGTGTGCCAATCCAATTAGCCCTAAAATGCAGATAATAAGAATAAGAACACTTAATTACGTGTCTATGTTTTTTGTGAAATAAATAGACATATGTCTTCCAGTGTGGCGAACTTATTAATGTGATATGTTATAAGTGGACCGTGGGCTGTGTGGCAATTTTTACTGCATTCAAGTGTTAGTATGTTATTAATTTTTTATATCAAGGCATCAGGATTATTTTCCCCTAAATAGCATGTCTAATTTTATGCTTAGATAACACATCCCAGTTGTATTAGGGAGTAATTTGATTCACCTAGACTAGATTAAATTAACAAAATTGACAGATCCTTGGCTATCACAACAGTTATATGTTTGAAATTATATTTTAGTGCTTGTTACTATTTGTGTGTGTGCCAATCTAATTAGCATCAAAATGCAAATAATTAAGATAAGCACACTTGATTACATATCTGTGTTTTTGAAGTAAATAGACATCTTTCTTCTAGTGTGGCAAACTTATTAATGTGATATGTTATTAGTGGATAGTGTGGGCTGTATTGTGGAAATTTGATTACCACATGCAAGTGTTAATATGTTATTAACTTTTTATATCAACGTATTAGGATTATCTTTACCTAAATTGTGTGTCTAAACTTATGCTTTAGATAGCATATTTCAATTCTATTAGGGAGTAATTTGTTTCTATGAAACATTAATTCCTTTAACAACTAAAATTCTCAATCATGGGCTTAATTGTAATTCTCTCATATGGTATGGATCTTACCATCATTACGAAATTGGTTTTTCACCCTTGACATTCAGATTGTAGCAAGAATAATAGCCTTATAGTTATTGTTGTCTTGCTATCTCTATTATATCCGACCTACAAATTTGTAACTCTGATTGTTTTTTCTAGCCCCATATTGAACTACTGCTTGCAGTGTTATTAGATGAACTTCATGTTGGGTATATACATGTTTATTTTAAATTTCAATCTAAAGAATGGATGAGTAAATTGTCAGGTTGTCGTAACTTTTGATTCAGTATATCCAATCTTGTAAGGTCGACAACAAGGTTGTTCCATTTTATAATAAATGATTAATTTTGATGGGACTAGTAATTTTACATATTTTGTGTGGCTCCAGCTGCCATCTGTTGCCACAAGCAATGAGTCCCCATCGGGGAGGCCAGGGGAGCTTGAGTGTCCTGTAAGTTAAATAAAGCAATTTTATTTTATTTTTGTCGTATCACACATCCTTCTGATATTATTGTAATTTAGCTTTTATTTGTAATGTTTGATTTATTTTGATGTTGTTTAATTTAGCTTTTAGTTGTGTTGTTGATTTCATATTATTGAACTCATTACTGTACAAAAACTGGCATCTGCAAATTTGGTTCAAAATGCAAGTTCCACCATCCAAAAGACAGGTTGGCAACCTTAAAATCAGAGGAGAATTTTGATGGAAGTGAGGTACTTAAGTCAGTCTATGTTTTCATCGATTATTTTTTGTCTTCAATTTAATATGATATGTAATCAGTGCCTAAATTTTTAAACCTCATGGGAAAATCTGAAAAAATACTTCTTCACATTCATGGATGGCATCCCTAGTAAACTCATCAGTGTAGACTAGTGCACTTACCTAGGAGTATTTGAACTGGTCACCTATTGGCATAGAACTAGCCAAATGCCCAACAGTATTGGAGATATTTGGTTGAACTAATTTTTTGGGTTCTTCAATAAATATACATTTATATTGGACCTACAGATTACAATGATAAAAATTTTATGCTTTAAGAACTCAGTAATTTTGTATCTTAAGCTTTTATTTTGAATTGCAGGGACAGACTATGCATGTCACATATCAGACTATTTTCAAGGCATTGGAAGAAGCGGGTCTGGAAAAGACATATCATCCTCAGGATTATTTGAACTTATTTTGTCTTGGGAATCATGAAGTAAGGGATGATAATGAAGCACCTTCTGCAAGTGCAATTCTAGAAAATAAACCTCATGTAATTTATCCACATTTTCTTTTCTCAACCACTCTACATAAAATGATCTATGTTGTCCTCAATTACTAATTCTCCTTATAGAATATTTTGTGTTATATACCTTTAGTAGAAAATGGCTTTCTCCTATAATTTACAGAATAGCATTTAGGTTACTCACTTTCAAGTGTTGGATTGGCTTAAAAAAATTTCAGTTCAAATTGACGAATCTTTATTGTTACTAAAACTAATATCATATGGTCCTCTTGGATGTCAGGGCCTTCAAATTTTACTGACATTCATTATGTGACAGGCTTGGGCTTTGAAAAACTATCATTTCATGATTTATCTCCATTCAAAGGGTATGATTGTAGATGATGAGTACCATTCTAGGTGTTGGGTTGTGTTATATTCTTTCCACGACTAGCCGACGTAGTTAATCGGGGGGTTAGAGGGGGGGCGGAGCCCCCCTTTCGTTGCACCAATTGTGTAGTGGGGGGGTCACAAGGGGTTTTAGGGGTACAAGTAACCCCCCTCTATGGGGTCCAGGGCAGCGCCCTAGAAAAATTTGTCTTTTGGATCCTATATTAGGTTGGGAAAACCTACCTATGGTTTTGTGCATGTTTTTCGCACATGGTTTTGGACGCGATGTTTTTTGGTCCATGGTATTAGATGCTTCGGCATGTATAAATATGCATTGTAACATTGAAAGGAACATAATGAAAAATCAAGCTGCCATTCTCGGTATTGGGATCCATGGGAAAATCTCTGTGTATATGTGTTTTATGTGTTATGATCTCGCATTGTTTATTTTGTGTTTTAGAATTTGTATGCTGGTAATTTCTGTACCAGGTTAAAACCTCCATTTGGTATTAGAGAAGTTTTGGCTTCAAGGGGACACCTTTGTTGCTGAGGGGTTTCGCTCGGGCCTGTGGTAGATCTTGTTCAATGGGAGATCTGCAGAAGAAGATGGCGAGCAGTGGAAAGATAGAGATCAAGAAATTTAATGGTTAGAGTTTTGAGTTATGGATACTCAAGATGGAGGATCTGTTGGTGGATAAAGATCAGTGGATCACGGTAGATCTAGGTACTAAACCAATAGGAGTGTTCGATGAATAATGGAAGAAGTTGGATCGGAAGGAAAAGAGCATAATACGATTATGTGTCTCAGATTCAGTATTGTTAAATGTATCAGAGGAAGCTATGATGAAGGCTTTGTGGGACAAGTTGGGACTTTATACCAATCTAAGTTGCTGATGAATAAACTGTTCCTACGGAAAAAGCTGTATAACCTGAGGATGAAAGATGGAGACTCGATGACAGAGCATCTGAACGCATTTAATGTTGTGGTAAGTGAGTTATTATTTGTTGATATTAAAATTTCAGATGAAGATAAGTGCATCAGTTTGTTGTGTTCTCTACCAGATTCATAGGATAGTTTGGTTATTGCAATAGGTAGCAATGCAACTGTCTTGCAGTTTGATGAAATAGTATCATCCTTGCCGACGGAGGAAATGAGACGGAAAAATATGGAGATCTAGAATGGTGATGCCTTGTCTGTATGAGGACGGTCCTAGAACAGAAACAAAAATAAGTCATCGAGTGGGAGGTCTAAATCTAGAGGGAGATCTAAATCTCCAAGAAAACTGTAAAGGTGGTGTGCTGGAAATGCGGAAAGGAAGGGCACTACAAAAGGGACTATAAATAGAAAGCTCCTGATAAAGGAAAGGGATCTGATGATGCTCCTTCTACAGAGGCAAAAACCACCTCATATGAAGGTGAGGATGTGTACTTGGCTTCTTCAAGTACACATGTAGAGCATGAGGCATGGTTGATTAACTCAAGCACATCCTTTCACTTCACTCCCCGTAGAGAGTGGTTCTGCGAGTATGAGAAATATGTTGGTGGTGATGTCTTCTTGGGGGATGATAGGAAGGCTAGAATCGTTGGTCGCGGAAAAGTAAAGTTGAAGTTGAAAGGTGGAAGGGTTAGAACACTTTCGGGTGTTTTGCATATTCCTGCATTAGCCAGAAATCTGATTTCTGTAAGAAAGCTGGATGGTGTAGGTGTAAAAACAGTGTTCGAGAAGGACACCTGCAAGATGGTTCGGGGGGCACTAGTATTGATGTGGGGAGTTTGAATTGGAACTCTATATAAGCTGCAAGGTAGCACTGTTTTTGACGGGTGCAATGGTTCTGTGGTTCTTGAAAGTGGAGCAGAAAATCTAGTGGTCTTTGGAGAGAAGACCATGTTGCGGCATCAAAGGCTTAGACATATTGGAGAGAAGGGCCTTCAAATACATCATGGTAAAGGTATGGTAGAAGGTATGAGTAATAGCTCTCTGGATTTTGATTTCTGTGAAAATTGTGTATATTTGATGCAAAATCAGGTGAGTTTCCCCTCTGGTGGTAGAAGGGTGAAACATATATTAGAACTTGTGCACAATGATGTGTTTGGACCTATGTAGGTTCCATCAATGGGTAAGCTTATGTATTATGTATCATTTATAGATGACTTCTCAAGGAATACATGGATATATTTCCTTAAGAAGAAATCTGAAGTCTTTGACAGGTTTAAATAATTTAAGGCTCTGGTGGAAAACCAGACAGAGAAGAAGATAATGGTATTGAAGACAGATAATGGTGGAGAGTTTTGCAGCAAGGAATTTGAAGAGTTCTTTAAGAAGTGTGGTATAGCACAACAGAAGACTACTCCATACACACCTGAGAAAAATGGAGTTGTAGAAAGAATGAACAAGACGTTGATGGAAAGGGAAAGAAGCATGCTCAGTGGTGTCGGGTTAGGACAAGAATTCTAGGAAGAGGCAGTGGAGACAACATGTTACCTGGTCAACAGATCACCTTCATCAGCATTGGAGGATAAGACTCCACAAGAGGTATGGACTGGTAAGAAACCCTATCTTTCACATCTGAAGGTATTTGGATGTGATGCATATGTACATGTTCTAAAGGAGAAAAGAACCAAGTTGGATAGTAGATCTGAAAAGTGCATCTTTATTGGGTATAAGGATGGTTTAAAGGGTTATAAGATTTGGAACACAATAACAAGGAAGGTTGTGTATAGCCAAGATGTGGTGTCCAGAGAGGTGAAAGATGTTATTAAACATGAAGTCCAACCAAAGGAACCTGAGAAGATAGAGTTTGAGCTTAAAGAGGAAGAATCAGACTCTACAGCAGAGGAGGAATCAAAAGATGAAGATCCATAAACTCCGGGCATGAGAAGATCAACTCGAGAAAGAAGGTAGCCGGAAAGGTATAGTCCATCTGCTTTCTGTTCAAATTTTGCTATATTTGTTACTGATGATGACCCCAGAATTGTGAAGGAAGTAGTAGATTCAGAGGATGGAAAACTCTGGAAAGAGGCCATGGTTGATGAAATGGCATCTTTGCGCAAAAATGAGGTTTGGGATCTGGTGGAGTTGTCGGCTGGAAGGAAACCCATTGGCAGCAAATGGGTGTTCAAGAAGAAGACAAATGCAGAAGGGAAGGTGGAGAATTACAAAGCTCGGTTGGTAGCAAAAGGTTATTCCCAGGTGTCGGGAATTGATTTTGGTGATATTTTTTCTCCTGTTGCCAAGGTAACTTCTATTAGATTACTATTATCTGTTGCTGCTGCTTTTGATTTTGAGGTAGAACAGATGGATGTGAAGACAACATTTCTTCACGGGGATTTGGAAGAGGAAATCTACATGAAGCAACCTGAAGGCTTTGCGGTGAAGGGTAAGAAAGAACTAGTATGCAAGTTAAAGAAGTCTCTGTATGGGTTAAAACAGTCACCAAGGATGTGGTATCAGAAATTTGATGCATTTATACGGGGACTTGGCTTCACCAGAAGCAAAGCAGATCACCGTGTGTATTTTAAATTAATTGGTGACCTGTTATTTATCTGGTCTTGTATGTGGATGATATATTGCTGGTTGGAAATGACAAAGAAATTATCCAGGATTTGAAGACCCAATTGTCCTCCAAATTCGACATGGAAGATCTCGGTGCTGCAAACTATATTTTGGGCATGGAAATTAAAAGAGATCAGGGAAAGACGAAGCTTTGGTTAAACCAGAGGAAGTATGTCGAGACAATACTGCACAGGTTTAATATACAGGATAGTAAACCAGTGAAGGTTCTTATTCCTGTAGGTGTGAGGTTATCTGCTAAACAGTGTCCCAAGACACAAGAAGAGGAAGAGGACATGTCCCGTGTTCCATATGCAAGTGGAGTCGGTAGCTTGATGTATGCAATGGTCTATACTAGACCAGGCATTGCACATGTAGTGGGAGTATTGAGCAGGTTTATGTCAAAACCAGGGAAGGAGCACTAGATAGCAGTGAAGCGGGTTTTTAGGTATTTGTGTGGCACTAGTGATTATGGTTTGTGCTACCAAGGAAGACCAGGATTGGATAGAGTGTTGGATATTCGTGGCTTTGTGGAAGTAGATTGGGCTGGAGATGTGGATCAGAGAAGATCTACAAGTGGGTATGTGTTTAACCTATTTGGAGGTGCATTCAGTTGGATGAGTAAGAAAAAATCTGTAGTGGCACTATCAACTACAGAGGTAGAATACATGGCAGCCACTCATGTAAGCAAGGAAGCAGTTTGGTTACAGAGATTGTGTTCAAGTATGGGGTTAGTACAGGGAGCTATAAGGATAGATTGTGACAAAAAAAGTGCAATTTTCTTGGCAAAGAACCTTGCTTGTCATTCAAATAAAAAGCACATTGATGTTCAATATCACTTTGTGAGGGATATGATAGAAGAAAAAAAGGTGTTGCTGGTAAAGGTGGACACCTTGAAGAATACTACAGATGCATTGACAAAATCTGTGAGCTCTGAGAAGTTCTCTTGGTGTAGAGAAGCAATAGGCATTGCAGGGCTGGATAAATGACTAAGCTCTCTTGTGGCCCCCTGTGGATAGAAACAATAAGTGGGAGAATGTTGGGTTGTGTTATATTCCTTCCACGAATAGCCCACGTAGTTAACTGGGGGTTAAAGGGAGGCAGAGCCCCCCCTTCATTGCACTGATTGCATAGCGGGGGAGTCACAGGGGGTTTGAGGGGTGCAGGTAACCCCCCTCTATGGGGCCCAAGGCAATGCCTCGAGATTCTTTTTTTTTGGACCTTATATTAGGTTGGGCAGACCTACCTATGGTTTTGTGCATGTTTTTCACACATGGTTTTGGACACGATGGTTTTCGGTCAATGGTTTTGGATGCGATGGTTTTCGGTCCATGGTTTTGGACGCAATGGTTTTCGGTCCATGGAAATGGATGCTTCGGCATGTATAAATATGTATTGTAACATTGAAAGGAACATAATGAAAAATCAAGTTGGTAGTTCCAGTTTTGGGATCCATGGGAAAATCTCTATGTATATGCATTTGATGTGTTATGCTCTCGCATTGTTTATTTTTTGTGTTTTAGAATTTGTATGTAGGTAATTTTTGTACGGGGTTAAAACCTACACTAGGGTCATCAAATACTAACCAACATTCAATGGATGGTTCAAGAGATACTGAGATTGCTATGGGTGCATATCAACCACAATATACATGGTCTAAAAAGCGAGACCATCCACATGGCCAGATGATTGGTTTAAGATTTTGTACCATGTCTATATCATGCTTTGGTATTGTTTATTTTTGTTTTCTGTGCAAGAGCTTCTTTCCAAGGCCTGAGTGGGTGCAAAATTCTTGGCATGTGTCACTTTGGGGATACCTAACCATGCATACACTAAGAATCGAACCTGGGTTAGTTGGGTTAGACTCACATCAAGCTTCTGCTAGACCACAACCCAACCTACATCAACTGAAGCACACTTACTAGAGGTCATGCCTGTTCTTAATGAAATTGATGTTGCATGAAGATGGAAGCTAAACTTATATGGGAAGTGGTGAACGTATCCAATTTAGCTGGAATTTTATTTAGAGATTATAGATCCAAATCGTCTCATGTCTTTATTTGTTCCTAGCTTTTAGTTGAGTGAATTTTACACGCAACCTCATCCTGCCATAACATCATAATGCACTTGTTGGTTAGGCTTCATCCTTTTGCTTCATTGCTTCTGTATTGTGCTATCTTTATACTTGTACAATGTATGAATTTCATTAAAGAATAACCTCCCTTACAACGAAGAAGGAATTTTTGGGTTTCCGTTTTAGACAGTAATATAATTTATATGCTCTTGATTTTGTAGGTCAAACATGCTACTATTTCACTATCAAAGAGGTTTGGTGAGCTTGAGTGCACTTTAAGCATTTTGCATTATGAATGTCAAATTAGAATAGTTATTTGGACATGTCACTACAAGCTAAGATGTGCCAAGTGCTAAGGCATACCAAGATGTACAAGGGTTCCAAGTCTCTGCCTCCTCTTCTTCCATATGCTATCCACTTATGACATTTCCTTTGCAATATTTGGTGCATTTGCTAGTTATAGGTAATTTATAGGTTATAAATGTCTTTAGAGTTTCACTTCTAATTGATTATTCAACTGAACATATTGATTCTCTTATACATAACTATTTTTCCCTCCACCCATTTTTCAGAACTTCAATAACCATTAGGTAGGGACCTCCAGCTTCGATGCTGCTTTGATTGTTTAGTAAAATATTGTCAGGACTTTAATTTATTGAAAGTTGTAAAATTTACAATTTACGAAGTTTCAGGGTCTAATTTTTAAAAGTATAATTCTTTAAAGGGTGCTACCTCAATGGAAGAGCACCTTCTTTACAAACAGGAGGTTGGTGGTTCGATTCCATCGTGCCGTGACATCCATATGGAATGGCGACGATTAATTTTTGGTGACGGAGGCTCTTTTGACTATCACAAATGAGCTTTGGTGACATCTTTCGACCCTCACAAAAAATATGAAATGGTGACGGTCAACGACCGCCACCATACATACGCATCAATAGTGACAACCCTCAAAGGTCCATAACCATAAATCGTTGTTTTTGGTATGAAATGGTGATGGTCGTTGTCCATCATTATAGTCATTATTCGTGATAGACCTTGAATGTCACCACAACACCTATACTTCTGGCAATGCGGCTTTTGGTGACAGTCATCGAATGTCACCATATATATGTACCAATAGTGATGATCGTTATCCGTCATTATAATCAATATTCGTGATGGACTTTGAATGTCACCATAACACCTGTACTTTTGGAGACGCCACTTTAGGTGACGTTCAATTTTTGGTGACTAAGGCTATGGTCTGTCACCATTGCTCATATGCAATGGTGACAGTTGCTATTCGTCATTATAAATCATTATCAGTGATGAACTTTGAATGTCACTACAACACCTATACTTTTGACGATGCCACCTTTGGTGACTTTCAGTTTTTGGTGACAGAGGCTATGGTTCGTCACCATTGCTCATATGAAATGGTGACAATTGCTATCCGTCATTATAAATCATTATTGGTGACAGAGTTTGTATGTCACTGCAACACCTATACTTTTGGCAATGCCACCTTTGGTGACATTCAGTTTTTGGTGATGAATGACGTTTTGACTGTCACCAATCAGCTTATGGCGACATTTTTCACTCCTCACCAAAGTCCTTTTTTCTTGTAGTAAAACATATTGATAAACATAAATTTATACATATAATACTGTATTGTTATTGTTGATCAAAATTTTAGGCCCTGCCCATTCGAGGATATGCTCTGTGAATGTATGGCCGATGATAGTATTGATATCGTTCTATTCCATGTTGTTCTTGTATCATCCACAGACCTCTAGGTTGTGTCGTGGCCTCCTTGGATAACTTGTCAGCAGCCTGGTTATGTTCCCTGTAAATGTGTTGATAGATAATAGAGTTAAATTGGGCCTTGTAAACCACAATCTCATCGAAAATGTTTCTAAGTGTATGAGCATGAAAATTATTTATGTTGTTGAACCAATTTATGATGATTTTTGAGTCCTCAAGTATCTGAATATTATTGCATGAGTGTGCTAGTGCAAAATGAAATAAGTGTCTAAAAGTAATCAGTTCTGCAAAATTGTTTTTTCCCTCCCCCAAACCCATCTTGCTTTGGTAATGGTGCTGATCAGATACGTATAAAATAAATCCTCCCCCACATCCATGAGTTTGGGTTGCTCCATAGAAATATACCCACGGGATGGATCGATCTATGATTTTGGGGGCATGTGGTTGTGCTGTAGTAGTCTGTGTCTCCTTGGAGATTTCTTGATATGCATCTACAATCTTTACTGTAATGAGTGGCCATTGTGCCGAAGATCCTTTAAAAATGATGTTATTTCTGGTCAGCTAGATCTTCCAGCAAATGAGGAGGGGTAAACACCGAGACTTGTTGTACATGTGCTCAACATTCCAGTTGTTCCAAGCTTGAGTGATCGAGAGGCCATGCCATCTGCCCTGCTTGGTGAGGAGGTGTATTATTTGTTACCACAGTTGAACAATGAGAGGGCATGTTAATAAAAGGTGTTCATTAGTCTCCACCACCTGTGTACAGAGGACACACCAATGTGGTCCAAATTGTGATATGCGCAGAATATTTTCTCTGGCGGGAGTCTTGTTGTTGAGCACATTCCACATAAAGATTCTAGCTCATGGGGGTGCTTTGAGTTTCCATATTTTTCTCCACCAAACTAGGAGAGCAAGTGGTTTACGATCCATTAGTAGGTTTTGATATCCTGCTTTGGGAGAGTATTTCCTGTGTTCAGCTAGTGTCCAAATGAGTTCGTCAAATCCCTCTGTAATGCGGACATGTGCTTGATTGAGGGCATTTATATAACCCTCCCAAGTCTAGTGCCAGTGATCGGAAATGCCCAGGTGTCATGCAAATAACTAGGCTTGTTAAAAAATGGAGTTGTTCTCCATGTCTACAATCTGGCCGATCACCTTGATTTGCCTTTGGTTTAGGTATTGTATGAGGTATGGAGGTAGGTGGTGCATGTTTCCCTCACCAGACCATGGATCCATGCCTATTCGAGCCATATTTCCTTCATTGATTTTCCAAGCAAGACCCTCTCGAATGCTGGGCATAGAATGGAGGATGGATTTCCAGAACATAGATATCCTAGTATGTGGCTAAGTTGGGATGCGAATCCAGTCCATGAGATGTTGTGGCTAGATGTATTTATGGTATGTGACTTCGGTCTAGAGGTTCTTTGAAGTGAGCAAGGACCATCCCATCTTAGCTGCTAGTGCATGTGCAAACGCTGAGAGGTCTTTTAAGCCCCACCCTCCCCATTTTTTTGGTAGGGCGATATGTTTCCAACCAACCCATGCATAGGGTTTGACCCCTTTGTATCCATTCCAAAGGAATTTGCAACAAATATTTTGTATGCGGGCAAGAATCCCTTTAGGGATCCAGGCCAACGTCATCCAGTATACAAGAGTGGCTTCCAAGATAGATTTTATGAGGACAAGTTGACCTGCCCTTGAGAGAAAACGATGGTTCCAGTTTACCAACCAAATCCAATCCGCAATACGGTAGCAATGGGGCTTAAGCCAGAAACCTAGGTACTTTAAGCCATCCTCCAAGTGATCTTGATGGAAGGGAAAGAGTTGGTGTGCAATTCTGGCTTCTTGGGGTGTTGTATATGAGAGAGTAATGGTGGATTTGGTATGGTTTTCTTCCATGCTAGTAGCTTTTGCAAAGAGTTTAAAAATGTCATGGAAAGTAGATGAGTCCTGCAAGCTGCCATGGAGGAAGATAAGGACATCATCGAAAAAGAGTAGATGGGTGAGGTGGCTAAGGTAATTCATTTGTATCCCATGTAATCTTCCTTCCCTCTTGGATGTTGCAATGAATCTGCTGAGGCCCTCCATGACAATTAGACAGAGAAGTGGGGAAAGAGGGCATCCTTGTCGAAGGCCTCTCTCAGCATGAAAGAAATGCGAGGCAGATCCATTAATGAGAACACTGAAGGTTTCAAAGTTAATACAACACATGATCCAGTTGATGAAGGGAGGAGGAAAAGATAGATGGGTGAGGATTATTTTGATATAAAGCTATCTGACCTTATCAAATGCTTTGGCAAGATCAATTTTGAGAATGGCTCCTTTGATTTTTTTGTGATTGATAGAGTGTAGGGCTTCTTGGGTAGTTCCAAAAGCTTCATGTATTTGTCTATTCTGAAGAAAGGAAAATTGTTCAGAGGAGATGTGTCTAGATAGGATGGGATAGAGCCGATTTGAAATGATCTTGGCAATTATTTTGTATAAGTAATTACAGAGGGAGATAAGCCAAAAATGATTGAAAGATGTAGGGGAGTCAGATTTAGGGATTAAAGCAATGAAATTAGAATTAATGGCATCATACATACGCTCAATTGATCTGCGTTCTTCCACCACCTTAAGCAGATCAAGTCCAATGAGTTCATAAAAGGCAAGGAAGAATTCAATAGCCCATCCATTCGGCCTTGGACTCTTGTCTTTCTTAAACCATTTTAGCGTTCCTTCAAGTTCCACCTATGTGATTGGGGAAATGAGATCCTCGATCGAGTCCTCATCAACAAATCTAGGGAAGTGACCTGCAATTTGGACAATTTCAACAATGGATGCCTCTCAGGGAGCGATGAAGAGATTTCTGAAGTGTGAATTCCCCAGCTGTGAGAGTTTTCTGAAGGTAGTTGTTATGCTTCCATATTCCATAGGAATATGCTAGCTAGTGTTGGAGATTCTCCTTCCTTTTGCGTAGTTTTGGAAAAACTTTGTGTTTTCATCCCCTACTTGTAACCAGATTGCTCGCTTCAGAGTTGCCAAGTTTCTTCCCGATACTTTAGGATTTTGATCCTCTGGTTTTCTAGTTTAATAAACTGAGCCTTGACATCAACAGTTGCAAAACCTCTGTTTTGCTCGTCCTGTAGTGAATCCAGAATTTGCTCCACTAAAGTGAGGGTATTATCATCTCTCATGTTTTTTCCTTGGCCCATTTAATAGATAGTTTTTTAAGCATTGAGAGGTTGCAGCAGAATCCTTCAGCCCAAGTTCTGCCTCTGGAAGACAGATGGAGTCGCTAGAAATCATTAATCATTTGGATGTAGGATGGGTCTTTTAACCAAATAGAGTTGAATTTGAAGGGTGCCTCTGGTTTTTTTTGTTGGCCCGAGATCTCCAAGAAAATGGGGGAGTGGCCCGATATCCCACCTATTCCCACCCATTGTTTGTAGAGGGATAGCTTTTGTATTAGAGAGTCCTTGATTAGGAATATATCCAGATTTCTAGCCAATGAAGCTTCACCTATTCTCTGATTTCTCCAAGTGGGAAGGGGCTTGATCATTGGGATGTTCATCAGATGATGTTGTTCCAACAAAATCTCCATAGTTTCAGTGAGCTTGTCCACTTGTGCATTGGCCCCCCATGATTCTCCATATCCAACAGAGAAATTTAGGTCACCCCTGATGATGATATTTTATGAGGACATGATTGATAAGTTGAGAAGTCAATTCTAGTATGCCTCTCTGTTATTACATGGTCCATATACATTGATAATGCAAAGGTCCATTCCCAATTTAGATGACAAAATATCCCCTCCCCAAGAGATCCTCATGTTTATGGTGCGCGGGTTATATCCCAAGGCCAAACTGTCTGAATGCCCAATTAGATCCAAGGATTGAAATATCCAACCAGGCTTTAGGGAGTCGAATGTATGGGAGATAAGGTTAGCTTCTCCCAAGGTTTCTTGTAGGAAAATGATGTCTAACGACTCAGATTCAAAAAGTCTTATGAGGGCTAGTTTTTTGGGTGAGCTAACCATGCCCCTAAAGTTGAAAGAGAGCCACTTCATGGGGGAAAATGTGCATGGGTGTTCGATGCTCTAAGTACCTGGTTAAGAGAGGCTTGTCTTCTAGAGGCAACTTTTGCCCCCGCTATCAGAATAAATTTGGAAAGGTGTGATTTTTGGCCATGGATGGGCTTATGGGTCGAAAGGGAGGGTAATAGGCCCAGTTCATATGGGAATTTGCCATCCTAGGGTGTGGAAAGATGAGACCTTAGGTTGTAAGGGTGGGGAGAATCAGAGGGGAGAGATGGGATGCATGAAGGGAGAGGGGGAAGGTCGTGGGGGAAATATGGGGGGGTGGTGGAGAAGGTCGGTGATAGAGGGATTAGGGGATAGGGAATGGAGGTGAGTGTTTCATCCAATGTAAATGAAGCATGCACATGCGATGTAGAGAATGCAAGTGAAGAAATAAAGTAGAGATCGAGGAAGGAGGAGTACCTGAGTTGCGAGTAGCCTCTGCAGCAGCCCACGATCTGGTAATCGGTGGGGGGGGTGGGGTGAGGTCCGTTGGGTGCAACCTGAAATGTAGGAGATGCCATTCTGATTGTTGTCACAAAATCTTGTGGATCAGCCCCAGGGTGGGGGTGGTGTTCTTCCCTGCAACATCTTAAGATCCCATAGAAGGGTCTATGTCCTTTCGCACCAGAGGAAATTCCTTGGACAGATGCCCAAGTTTGTGGCATCTTCAACATCTG
Source organism: Pinus taeda (assembly GCA_000404065.3). Lineage (NCBI taxonomy): Eukaryota > Viridiplantae > Streptophyta > Pinopsida > Pinales > Pinaceae > Pinus > Pinus taeda. Next base: position 104,974 of record APFE030187271.1, on the reverse strand, counting down.
AAGGGGACACCTTCATAATCTAGGATTTGGATTCTGGTAAAATGCTACCATTGCAGTGTGATTTTTTCCTCCAGACCTTCTCTTGTGTCCAGGTGCACCAGGATTTGAGCTAATGTTCTGTTCTTGGATTGAATGTAAGATTTGTCATAATCCAAATAAGTACCCAGGGCATTTCCAATTTGGAAAAAGACATCTTCAGACCAATATTGGAGTGGTAGGCTAGGTAATTTGACCCAAAGTGGCCCAGCCCTGATCTACTCTCGTTCAGGGTCAAAGAGCGGGCTCCATCATTTCAATAAAATCAGGGCCATTTCAATGTGACAGTAACGGGATAGAGCCAGGGTGGTATATTCTTCCAGAGAGAAGTGCAGTGCAAACTAGCCACGGGGAAGAATCTGAAATTCGGGGAGATCCTTGAAGGTATTTCCCTGGATTTATTTGACCCAACAACTGAGTCGTTCAATAGTGTAGGTGCGACCTCTAACCCTACCCACTAGGAATTTCCTGGCCGTGTTAACCACCTCGTGCATGTTGAGACCTTCGTCGAACTTGAGGGTGAAGTCCTTCCCAGAGGCCTTCACACACTTTGTCTTCCTTTTCCCTGATCTGGGCGCTGTGGGGTGGTCCAGTAGAGGGTCAGATGTACCGTGTGTCTCTTACTGAGGACCTTGTGGAGAGTGAAGGACTTTGACAACCAGGGTTTCGAAACACCCTGAAGGTAAGGTTGTGGATGCTACTGCATTTGCGATGGATGGAGTGTCTATCGGGGATTGCTGCACGGGAAAATCTGGGGGGCAGGTTCCAAAGAGGAGGGGAGATGAGGTGCACGGAGGTATTCACCAGGAGGCGAGGGTTTGAAGAGTGGATAGGAGGGCGAGCACGCGGCTAGGAGGGGAAGGGTCATAGATGAGAGCAGCGAGCAATCTAGGTCTAGTGAATCGGTGGAGAGACTGTTGAAATGTAGGCTGGAGGCAAAAGTTCCTGGTAAGGTAACCAAAGGAGGTGACCCATTGCAGAATGAGGCGACAAGGTTGCGGGGAACTGTTAGGGTTGGTGTAGGGTTAGGTCGCCAGAAGATTTGCTAGTCGGGGTTTGGGTTTGCCATGTAATCAACCGCATCAAGTTCCATGTTATCCATGCCGTAGTGGGATCAGGGCATCTGTAACTGTCAGGGGAAGCAACAGTCAAGAAATAGTTGCAATAGTTAGCAGAGAGTGACAACGTAGCCTAGGAACAGTATCAACAGTAAAAACATGGGGTAAAATGTAGTTACCGTGGCCACATCAAGCTTATGGTTTCTGTTGCCTCCATTGCAGCTCCTCTGTTTCTTCTCTCCCCTCACATCCAAAACTGTGTCACGTACAATACTCAATGGCGACACAATTGACTCTTTCTTCCATCAGTTATGGAATTAAAGTCCTATTCCTGCTCTTTTTGGAATATATAAACTTTTTTGTTATCTTTTTCATATTTAGAAAGCCTGAAAAATAATAAAAGAATGCCTATGGTACAATGGAAATAACAAGTGTCCAAATACATATGCGCTAGTTCCTGAGAGGGGAACATTCCTGTGCTCAATGCAAGGTGATGAAACAGGTCAATGACACTCCAAGGAATTTTCTTTCCATGGGCATAAGGTGTCAATTTGCAGAGGTTAAGTGATTGAAATGTTGATTTTGTAGAAAGTCACGGTGAAAAAGTGGCTTATACATGAATCCAAGTGAAGCAGGCTTAAGGCCAAAAGGTACAAATAGTCAACATGCAATGAAATAGTACAACTCAACATGTGGGAGCCTCTAGGGTATAAATCCATAAAGATAGCGAAGAAGAAGGAGCATGAAGATTCATTGCAAAAGTCATGGCAGGACTAAAGAGGACTCCCGAGCCTACTCAATCTTTACAACATGGGAAACATATGTTAATGAGGATCTAACTAGGAAGCCCATGTAAAGCAAGGCTATACCATCATGTCATGATTTTATAAGTCAGCGAGTGAAAATGGTTTAAGAATCACAACACAATGGGGTCGACCCTATGGAAACATATCGTAGTATGGAGGCCAGAATGCATAATGCAACGGAAAAAGTGATTTTCCCTAACCTATATGCCATTAATGAAAATGATACTTGCCATGATGGGTCAGCGGTCATGGAATCGAAGTGGTATAAAAATTCTCAAAGTCATCGATTTAACCTGAAAGACAACATATCCCAACACTCAAAGCCAAAAGGTCACAAATTTTATAAAATTAAGGATAAAACATAAACTTTGCAAAATTGGGTTTTTAAAAGTTTTTGAAATTACAAGTTATAAATAGACCTTTTGACTCAGCAAACCTTATTTGTGTTTTGAACAATTGAGTGAAAGAGCTCTAGAGAAAAAACTGACAACCACAACCACCACATTTCTCAGCCCGAACAATTACCAAACTTCCAGGTAATCCTCAAATTCGATTTCTTAATGAATTTTTATGCATTTCAAGTATTTTTTCAAGAATTTTACAGTGATAATTTTTTTTTAGATTTGTATTCTGCGCGTACACGAGTTGGTCATATCGAAGTGGCATATCAGTAAGCCCTATATGTGACTGTGTATGAAGGAAACCCGCATGTGCACAGTGAACATTTTAAATGATGAATTTTAATGGCTAAAATTGCTTGAATTGAAGGATGACTATCACATGGAAGGAAAGAGAGCACAATGCAGTTGATAATGAAGTAATGAATGACCCATTGGCACTGGATGCACTGAGAGGGTGTGGATTATTGAATATTTTTAAAATTCCAAATATGAAAACCAACACAAGGCTGCTAGAAATGCTTGTGAATTACTGGGATCTAGAATAAGATGCTTTTATGATTGATCAAATGCTCCTGTGAATTGAAGTAGAAGACATCTACTTCATCACTAGAATTTCCTGGAGAGGAGAGCCAATTAATTTGCAAGGAAAAGGCCAAGGAAGCCTTAATGTAGATGATTACATTTGCATCTATTGCCCCAGAAACAATGAGAAGGTAGGGACACAGATCCCAATAAAAAATGTGGAGAGTCTTCCCCTTAGAATTCACCTTTTTACCATTATGAGGGTAGCAGGTTGAAATTCCTTACACCAAGCATCGCGTGTTGTAATGAGCCTAGATGTCGATTGCCTCACCATAGTCTTTGATTTGTGTACAACCCTCCTAATCAATCTGAAAAATAACTCACTTCTATTAAGAAGAGTAATACCAAACATTTTGGGTATGGTACTATCCTTTGCACTTTCTTCTTTGAGAGGCTACCAGGACTTTGACCCAAAGTATTGTCCACCAAGAGCAGCCTGAGAGATCCACGGATAGGTAGATGGGCTGACTTGATGAAGAGACTAGGGGGTGGTGAGGTCCTTATAACGACATTTGATGATGAGTGTTTCCTTTGGTGGGAACAACAAGTCATTTCCATTGAGGACTACCCCTATGTAGGCATGGACTTCAGAGCAGATCCAGATCTAGTGCTTCCACACGGTGCTGAATGGGGTACTATTGGTAAAAAAAAAAATTAGTTTTTAATGTTATTTGATTTTTTTTTTATTTTCAAATTATGAATTGAAATTATTTTTTATGAGACAAAAATTCTTACAAAATTGTTTGATCATGATATAGATGTGGGACTGGTAAGACATGAGGGTCTACCTATGCATAGGCATCGTGGAAGAGATGTAGAGAGTGCCGCAACTGAGACTAGGAGTGTCCTCCATACTATAAAGAAGAACTTAGAGAGATTGACTCATGAGGTACCTATGGCAGTGATAGAGGATCTACCAGAGGCTATGCCGAGATGCATGGTAGGAGTACCACGGGATTGGATGAGATCTTCCGACGGGTGGCTATTGCCATCATCTTCTTCCAAGATGCACATCTAGGTCTAGAACCATAGATATAGATTAGAGATGTCCAGATCCTTTGATAGACATGATTGGGCTTAAGCCCTAATTTTGTAGGAAATTTTGTCCCGATTTTATATAATATTTTTAACATAAAACTTCTATCTATATACAGACGGTTTCATGATGTGATGATCATATATACAAAAGTTTTTTTATTTTAATGTGATGAATGATTAATATGCCAGTCTAATTCTTGATTAGCTATGGAATCAACAAATGAATTTTTTGATCATGGAATATGAATAAAAGTGATAAAATTAAATGATCTTTGTAATAAACATACTCTCAGAAATTGACAATATAAATAAGGATCTCTCACACGACAAATGTTATTTAACTGAGACACCACTAGTTGTGAATCCAAGTATACCACTAATGAATCAATACCAAGAGACATTTTTTCAAATAGTAAATTAACAACAACGATATATTCAACAACATTGTTTGAAGCAAGGACGATACATATGCCTATTGAGACCAGCAACTGATCAGATGGATAGTAAATCACCCAAGCCACGAAAGCCAAATTTCGGGTATGTGGACTAGCACCATCGGTCAACCCTAGATATATGAGATCATCCATCGATACCTGCCAAAGAAGATAAAAAATATCGATATCACTATGAAACCTATAGAAATATATACACAAATTTCTACAATATCTACAAGAAATAAAATGTTAGGCGGAAGCCTAGGCATAATACTTCTTAAGATAGAGCCCATTTCTGGGCTCCGCCAGCTCGTTTCCATCAAAATCAACCATTTCATAAGATCCTTTTTTCAAAACCTTTTTAATAATAAAAGGACCGTAGCGCATGGGTTTAAACTTACCTGCCCCCAAGACATCTTTGTCTTGGTCATAGACCAAGACAAGGTCACTTTCAAAGAAAATCCTAGGATGCACAACCTATCATATTGGATCTTCACTCTCCTTTTTGATCTTTGTGTATTGTGGTTGCATCTCGACGTTTCTCATCAAGATGTTCCAAATAAAAGAGGTGGTCTTCAAGACTGGAAGTGTCTAGAAGAAGTTCTACAACTAATTTAAGAGAAGGGATTTCACATTCCACAAGGAAGATCGATTCCAAACCATAAACTAGTTCAAAAGGAGTGAAACCCATAGCGATATTAACTAACCTCCGGTATGTCCAAAGTGCAGTATATAACATGATATGCCAATTTTATCGAGCCTTATTAATTTTCCTTTGAAGGATAAATTTCAGGGATTTATTCACGACTTCTAGTTGACCATTGGCCTGAGGAAAGTAAGGAGATGAATGCTCCTCTCGAAAACCCAACCTGAGAGCCAATTCAACCATCATCTTGTTTTGGAAATGACTGCCATGGTCAGTGACAATGTCCTTTGGAATACGAAGTGAGAAATGACTTGGTTGAATATAAATAGGGTTGTTGTTTCACCATCATTACTAACAGTGGGCATAGCTTCATCCCACTTAGTAAAGTAGTCCACTACTACAATAATATACTTATGATGCTTTTCCGAAGGTAGGTTATAAGTTGTAAAATCAATGCCCCACTTTGTGAACAAACCAATGGTAATAATAGGAAAGAGAGGAGCTCGATGAGCGGGCATTTTCTGAGTATAAACCTGACAAGGATGGCATTTTTTGACTGCCTCAACACAATCTTTGAAAATCGAAGGCCAAAAATACTCTGCACGTAATATTTTTTGGGTTGTAGCAAGCCCAGATAGATGACCATTGTTAGATTCAGTATTTGCATACTGCCACTAGTGATCAAATATGCTCTTATAAAGTGCTCTTCGGGTGTCAAAGTCAAATTTTTTCATTTCAGTGAGTCTTCAAGTAAAAATTTGGTCACTGGGTATTAGGTCTAGGATTTGTTTTCACTCCTTCCAAAGTCTTCCAATTATTGGTTCATGTCACCACTTGGCTGAGTGTACCATCATTAAAAGAGTTGTCATCATTATTTCAAATTCCAATGGGTCATTTTACACCTTGTTTGTGCTTCAATTGTGCTTAGGTAAGGCTCATTTCCCTCTCCTACGATTTTGAAGGTAATTTTTCATGGATGGTCAAATAATTAACAAAACTTGTATCCTTATGCTCATACACCTTCCCCTATCCTTAATATACCTTCTTAAACACTTCCCATCACTTATATCCCTCAAATTCATCATTTTCGCACAAGCCATAGCATATTGCTACAATTTGACACTTTTCTAGGTTAGGCCTATGTTTTTCCCTTTTGGAACCCTTCCACTCACTTAATCCTTGAAATTACACTTTCCCCTACTTCCTAACATCCCTCCCTAATTCCAAAAATTTTCTCAAGAAATTAGAAGCACCTCATCCCCTTCATTTCCCTTCATTTATACAAATCCCCTGTTCCACACATCGGGATAGGTTTTATTCAAATGATTTTTCGGAGCTAGAAAATATGAATTTGACAAAAGAGAGATAGATTTTTTTCCATAATATACCCAAAAATAAAAACATCCTTCCTTTTTTACATAGGTCTCATCATTTATGAGAAATGTCCAAAACATCATTTGCCTCAGGAGAGTTGATGCACTTCTGGATCAACCTTGGGAAAATCAATATTTCACCTACCTGGAGTGTCCAAATTCATTACTTGATGAGTCCAATGATAACTAGACACATAGAGATTTCCAATGAGATGTCATGAGATCAATTTGGATTTGACGAAGACCTCTAAAAGTTGACTGAAACAACACTCTACATTTTGGCCGCCTCATTCTGCACATTTTGACCAGTATTTGGAGATTGAACTTTTGGCAAGGCAAATGAGCTACAAATTCAAATATTCAAGATGTTCTAGAAAGTAGACTCAACAAGATTTCCAAAAAGCTATCCCATGCCTAATTTGGACACCAGGAAGGCAGCCAAAAGTTGGCATGAAGTGGAGTTGTGCGTTCAGGGGGTGGCGCTGTGTGTCTAAGCTGGGAGCTGCATATTGGGAGGTTTCAGCATTGCAAAATTACACTGCGCCGCACGTTGAGAGGTGGCATTGCACATCTATAGTTGGTGATTCTTGTTGAGTAGCAAAGACCAGAAGGCCTCCAAACTTCATAAAAACTTCAAAAGAACCCTCTCATCTCTCAAACAAGTAAGTGCACTCCCTCTACCTCATCATTGAAGTTGCATTTGAAGTGTTTGAAGGAATTTACCATGACAAATGTGAAACCCTAGCTTCTTCCTCAATTACATTCTAGAAACCCTAATCCCTCTATTTCTTCCACCACCTATCTCTAAAACCCTAAACCCCTTCCCTACATCACTCCATAACATCTATACCCCCTCATCCTTATCCCACAAGTTATATTTCAAAAAGGGCCCAAACCCCTCTCCCTCACTTTCATAATTCATTTCCTTCCTTTCATTTTCTAGTCTACCAAAATACCTCATAAGGTCATCTCCCATCCCCTCACTCCTAAATCACTCTTACTCATTTCCTTTATCCCTTTTCTTGGAGTGTACAGCCTCAAACCTTGCAAACATGGACAGAGAAGACTGACACTACGAGGAGGAGGAAAACACAAGTAGTGATAGTTCGATAGATAGACCTCAGAATAAGAGAAAACCACACAAGGGAGGTAGAATTATTAGGGAGGATCCATCAAACTTCAGAGAATTGCAATCCTCTCAATTAGCTATCACTTGTTTCAGACATCTAGGGTGCTACGAGTTCTGTGAGCAGGTAGAGAGAGTTCAACACCATCCTGAGCTCACCAGGATTTTTGTAGCCCATCATCAGGACAACTAGGTGACTCTTGCTGGGGTGACATTCACAGTCTCACCCTCCATTATTGCAAATGCAACCAAGATTCTAGATGTAGGGGAAAAATGGTGCAAGGCACATGACCTGGATGAACATTATTATGAGCCTTATATCCAACACAGGTACAGAAATGCGGCGAAAATACTTTTTCCTTTCAGATTCCTTGAGGACAAGTATGCCCCCATGATGAAAATCATCATGAAATATTTCACTTGTGACGATAGATTTTCCAGGCTGTACACCTATCACATCAGGCTTCTCATTCATTTTACCAGGATGAGGATCTTAAACCTCCCTTATTTCTTGTTCGAGAATATTGAGAAGATGGTCCATTTTGTGTAGAAAAAGCCATACCCTCAGCAGATGAGCAGTCTCTATCATTATTCCCTGATCAAGATGATTATGATTCATCATATTAACCTCATCAACATCTCTTGGGAGACCTTTATTGCTCATGACATCTTCAGGGGTCCTAAAATTCCTCCACCAGTGTCTCAAGAATCATGGGGACCTTCTAGCAGTGCTCAGGTGAAAACAAATGAGAAGGCCAAAGAGACTAGAGCTATTGAGGTGCCCGAGACCTACATGACATATGAGAGGGGCACAAGGATATTTTTTGTAGCTGATAGGCAAGTGTTTGCTCCACAGGATGTGGAAGGGACCTTGCCTTCTTCATCAACTCATAGGCAAATTCTAGCTCGACAGGATGTGGAAGGGGCTTTGTCTTCTTCATCAACACAACAGGTACAGGTGCAGTAGCTGCACGAAGGGAAAGAAAAGATGTCGGAGGAAAGTTTTGATGATGAGGAGGAAGAGAGAGACTTTTATTTGATAGAGCATGATGAGTTGGAGCAACGTTATACTCAAACAATTGACTTAGAGGCTCGGGATGAAGAAACAATAAAAGACATCATCATACGAGAAAAGGAGGCTCAAGTCCAAGCATTGATGGACAATTTGGAGAGATCCAAGTATGTCATCACATATTTGGAAACAAGAGAACAAGCAGTTGAGTGACAAGTAGGTCTTCATGGAGCTAGAACTTCTCAAGGTAAAAAGAGAAGGCGACAAGGAGGCACCGGTCACTTTGTCTCCTATTGAGACAGAAATTGAGGATGATAGAGAGACTTGGCTTGAGAGATTCAATTTTCACTTAGAGAATTTGTTGCAAAAGGCCAATAGGGACAATCAGATGATCAGGCACATGGCCTACCATTACAGCACCCGAAACAAAATTTGCAAGATGAGGGTAAAAAAGATGAAAGCTAGGCTAAGGTGGGCTCTAAAGGGAAAGAAAGTGGAGGATAGGCTTAGGTTGCTTGCAGAAGCTTCCTTGGCTCATCAAGATGCTTGATAGTGGTGTTTCTCACCAATTTTGGTCAGGTTTGGAGGAGATTTTGATTTTTGCAAATTTTGGAAATTGCACACACAGAAAATCTGGCTCAATGCGCAGCGCCACTAGCATTGCGATTTTCCTAGGGGCATCCAATGGACAAATGGCTTTCATTTTTGGATTCATAATGATGAGTACATTTACCCTATGGATGTTATAAGTTTTTGGGGCAAAATGGGTCCACCTAAAGGTCAAAAAACACCCTAAAAATGACCTTTTTGCCACTTTTTGGACACAAAGAAGCAGTCTTGGGAGAATCAACTTTTGAGGGGTGAAGTGAGCTTCAAATGAAGAAATTATAGGTGTTTTGGAAAGTAGACTTGAATACCTTCCAATGAGCTATCATGAGCTCAATGTGGATGCTAGGAAGGCTTCCAAAAGGGATCTGAAAGTGGCACTATGCATTGGGCTAGCGGCGCTGCGTGTAGGGCAAATTTTGCACATGATGGACATTTTTCTAAGTTTTGACTGTGTTCGTGGATTTTATCTCATGGAGGAGGTTTTACTGATGTAAATGATCACTTGGCTTGTAAATATGATGGATAATTAGTAGTAGAGGGTAGATTCATTACGTTAGAAGTCAATTTGAGCTCAAATGAATCAGTTTTTCACTTTTAGAGGCAAGTTGTTAAGATGCCTATATTCATGTTTCTTGTTCAGTGTTCGTTAGATTAGCTCCTCGTCTTAGGGATTTGACCCATGAGGATGGGAGGAATTAGTAGTAGAGGGTAGATTCATTACATTAGAAGTCAATTTGAGCTGAAATGAATCAGTTTTTCACTTTTAGAGGTAAGTTGTTAAGATGCCTATATTCCCATTTCTTGATTAGTGTTGGTTAGATTAGCTCCTCATCTTATGGATTTGACCCCTGAGGATGGGAGGAGGTTGAAACAATGCCTATATCTTCTTCTTCTTTCTCATTGTAGAGGGTTGGACTTAGTTGGATGCTCATACTTTTGTAGCAGTTTAGCAGGAGATTAATAAGAATTGCAGCTATTTTTCTAGGATCCATGTGGTATGGAGTTTTAGTATAGTTTATTCTATTGTTATCATATGTTAGTATGTTTTGTGTATTTCATTAATCATTCCATTACTTCTAAGTGAATGTTTTCAACTTGATAGGCAAAATTCATTACATCACTACTCTGCTTTGGGAAATATTCACCATTATATGTTTTCTACAGTTTGGGAAGGATCCATGGTAATCACATGCTCTTCCTAGCCTCTCACCGGTCTTAAAAAACTTATGCCTACCTTGCCCCATTGAACATCCTACAATTTTGACTTAATTCCCTAGCCCTAAACTATCCAGCTCCTCCTGATCCAATGAAACCCCTTCAAAATCCAATAAAAACTTTGTGCTACTATGCCTAGCCTAGAATAATTTCCCGATCCAGTCATCTTGGCTAATATCCTTATGGAGAGAGCCCTCTCCCGACCTAGTAGGGCTAGCTACTTGGCTAAGCGTGGTTTGTAGTTACCCTGGCATTGCCTTCCTTCAACCTTAGGTTCAATCCAGGTGATAACATAGTGGCAACCATACTGGCGACTACGAGTGAAAGGTTTCATATTCCATAGGAAAGATCATCAAAGTTCAGATCTGATTGTTGATAGTGAACAACAGCCAGATGCATGCGAAGGCTGAAATCATTCACCTGGCGACTCGACTGTCGAAAAATCCCAAAGTTCAAATTTTTTATGGAAACTCCACTCTTCAAGAAGCAGTAGCCTGAAGAATTTTTTGTTGAATTCATTATTATCAAAATGGATTCATTGGCTCGAAGGTATGCTCCCATGAGCCGAGATCACATCCCAGGTTTCCCAAATAAAATTACTAAGGTAGATTGGCAAAGAAATTTTCCTATGTTTAAAGATGATGATAGGAATGATGCTACTTTACATCTGGTTAGATTTCACATGCATACTCACAAGTTGAAGGTTGATTTTCCTGAAGACTGCTTAATGAAGATATTCATGGCCACTTTGGAACGTGAACTCCGATCTTGGTATGAAAGTTTGCCACTTGCTTGTATTTACTGTTTAAAGGATTTTCATGCCATGTTATTTGAAAGGTATAAAGAATCTTGTCCATCCTTAATATTAGTTCAGAACTGTTGTAAACATGTTTATAGTTTTATTGAAAATCTTGAGAAAGTTTATGAAGATGATGACTTCATGGATGATGAGATCATGGAAGCCCTGTATGAAAATCCATTTCAGTAGGCATAAAGAGAGCTTAGAGGATACTTATCAAGATTCTCGGAAAATTTTGCAATAGGTTCAAGATCTTAGTACAATTGAAAATGATGGAAGACAAGGTCTTATTTCAGAACTGCTCATAGCAGAAGACGGTATGCAGGAAAATCAAGTTCCAATTTCAGATTGTGATAAAGTCAAGTTGGCTATTTCAGATCTAGATTCAGATCGCGATGATGAAAAGTATCTTGTTCTGAATCCCATGAAGAAGAGCTCTATGGTTGAGATCATATGGAATGATGAAAAAAAAGTTATTGACCCAAGTGTTCTCATTTCATTGGAACAAAGCCTTCACGAGGAGGTTATCCATTCATTTTATGAAAAATAAGATGAGATCTTTGTTCAAGTAAGTGAAAAATCTTCTTTGGATAACTCAGTGGTAAATGATAGAAGTGTTAGTTTTGAGTTTCAAGAACTATCTAAAGTTTTCCCTCATATGACTGATGAGTGCGATAAGAAACATGACAAGTTGGTTTCCATGTCATATGATGATCAACAATGTATTCAAATTTCATAAGACTAGGGAATTAAGGACTGTCATTCATATTTTTCTTCTCATATTTCATGTTTTCAATTGTTATTTCAAGAAGACAATTAGCAAAAGAAAACAAAAGGTACTATCTCCTCTGTTTGAAGATGAGATAGATCAACTCCTGAAAGGTCATGTTATAGCCCAAGCTAATGCAGGTTTGCAGTGTTCACATTGTCAAGAAGGTGTTAGTGAAGCTTCTTCCACTTTTGAAAATGAGAACAGTCTTCAAATTAGATTTATAGATCAATGAACAGATATTGTTTTTTTCATGAAGATGATAGGGTTGTCATGTTTGATAATCTTGAAGAATGTTTTCCGTTTAAGAATGACTTAGACAATGAAATTGAGGAGTATGAGCCTGAGAGAGACAATATGCCAGAAATCGAGTCAGAATTTCTCATGCTCAAGGAATTTATAGCCAACACTCAGATAGCATAAGCTTATACTTCTCTATACCTTCCTATCAATCAGCAACCAACTATTCTTTCATATCAGAATGAAGGGAGTACTTGTATTTTTGCTGTTGGATCTCAAGACAAGCTAGTGCTTCAGAATTTTCAAGATCCCTTTGACATTCTTTTGCAAGAATTAGAGAAGATGAATGTTGTCTGGTTTGTTAGCATAAGCCTTGGTTTCAGTTGTTATTGTGAGTTGCCTACATGTATATCGTTCTGCCTGCTTGAGGAAAGTGAGAGCATAATTTCAGCGAGAAACCATCTGTTGGATTGGTTATATTAGAAGGTTCACTTCACATGATTGTACATATTTCTTCAGTAGGTAGGTGGTTGTCATCAGTATTTGAAGCCCTCAAATTGGTCTGCTACCATTAATAAGTTTTGTAAGTACTTGTTTCAACTAATTAAGTCTTGAGTCATTTTTTCAGTCAGCTTCAAGTCAGTTTCGAGTCACTTTGTGCCTTTGAGTCATCAATACTCAGTCATGTATTTTAGATTGAGTTCATTTTTTTACTCCATGCCCAATGGATAAGGCTACTTGGTCTATGATGTTCTTGGTACCTCCAAGGAGATACCATCCCCAATGGAGTCAATGTTAGAGTTAGTATTTGCATATTGCCACCAGTGATCAAATATGCTCTTATAAAGTGGTCTTAGGGTGTCAAAGTCAATTTCTTTCATTTCAATGAGTCTTCAAGTAAAAATTTGGTCACTCGATATTAGGTCTAGGATTTCTTTTCACTCCTTCCAAAGTCTTCCAAGTATTGGCTCATGTCACAATTTGGCTAAGTGTACCATCATTCAAAGAGTTGTCATCATTATTTCAAGTTCCAATAGGTCATTTTACACCTTGTTTGTACTTTAGTTGTGCTTAGGTAAGGCTCATTTCTCTCTCCTAGGGTTCTGAAGGTAATTTTTATTGGATGGTCAAATCATCAACAAAACTTGTATCCTAATGCTCATATACCTTCCACTCTCCTTAATATACCTTCTTAAACACTTCCCATCATTGATATCCCACAAATTCATCATTTTTGCACAAACCATAGCCTATTGCTACAATTTGACAATTTTCTAGGTTAGGCCTGTGTTTTTCCCTTTTGGACCCCTTCTCCTCACTTAATCCTTGAAATTCCACTTTCCCCTACTTCCTAACATCCCTCCCTACTTCCCAAAAGTTTCTCAAGAAATTAGAAGCCCCTCATCCCCTTCATTTCCCTTCATTTCTAGAAATCCCCTGTTCCACACATCGGGATAGGTTTTATTCAAATGATTTTTCTGAGCTAGAAAAGATGAATTTGAGAAACGTTAGAGAGGTATTTTTCCACCATATACCCAAGAACAAAAACCTTTAGGTTTTACACAGGATTCATGGTTTGTGAGAAATGTCCAAAACATCATTTGCCTTAGGAGAGTTGATGCACTTCTGGAGTGACCTTGGCAAAATCAATATTTCTCCTAGATGGAGTGTCCAAATGACTTACTTGATGCATAAAATGATAACTAGACACATAAATATTTCCAATGAGCTATCATGAGCTCAATTTGGAGTTGAGGAAGACCTCCAAAAGCACTCCGCATTTTGGTAGCCTCATTCTGCACATTTTGACTAGTCTTGGGAGATTGAGCATTTGATAGGGAAAATGAGCTCCAAATTGAAATATTTAAGATGTTCTGGAAAGTAGATTGGACAATATATCCAACGAGCTATCCCGTGCCTAATTTGGACATCGGGAAGGCAGTCAAAAGTTGGCTTGAAGTGGCAATGCGCGTCTTAGCTAGGCGTTGCGCGTTGGGTGGTTTCAGCAGTGCAAAATTACACTGTGTTGCGCATTGAGAGGTGGCACTACGCATCTGTAGTTGGCACTTTGTGTTGAGAAGTAAAGACTAGAAAGCCTCCAAACTTCATAAAAACTTCCAAAGAACCCTCTCATCTCTCAAAAAAGTAAGTGCACTACCTCTACCTCATCATTGAAGTTGCAATTGAAGTGTTTGAAGGAATTTACCATGACAAATGTGAAACTCTAGTTTCTTCCTCAATTAAATTATAGAATCCCTAATCCCCTCTATTTCTCCCACCACTTATCACTAAAACCCTAAACCCCTTCCCTACATCACTCCATAACATATATACCCCCTCATCCTTTATCCCACAAGTTATATTTCAAAAAGGGTCCAAACCCCTCTCCCTCACTTTCATAATTAATATCCTTCCCTTCATTTTCTAGTCTACCAAAATACCTTATAAGGTCATCTCCCATCCCCTCACTCCTAAATCACTCTTACTCATTTCCATTATCTGTTTTCTTGGAGTGTACAGCCCCAAACCTTGCAAACATGGACAAAGAAGACCAAGACTACGAGGAGGAGGAAAACACAGGCAGTGAAAATTTGACAGATAGACCTCGTCATCAGCGAAAACCATAGAAGGGAGGTAGAATTATTAAGGAGGAGCCATCAAACCTCAGAGAATTGCATGCCTCTCAATTAGCTGTCACTTGTTTCAAACATCTAGGGTGCTATGAGTTCTGTGAGCAAGTAAAGAGAGTTCAAAATGATCCTGAGCTCACCAGGATTTTTGTAGCCCATCTTTAGGACAATAAGGTGACTCTTGCTGGGGTGACATTCATAGTCTCACCCTCCATTATTGCAGATGCAACCAGGATTCCGGATGTAGGGGAGAAATGGTAAAAGGCATAGGACCTAGATGAACATTATTATGAGCCTTATATCAAACCCATGTACAGAAATGAGGCAAAAGTAGATTTTCCTTTTAGATTCCTTGAGGAAAAGTATGCCCCCATGATGAAAATCATCATAAAATATTTCACTTGTGAGGGCAGATTTTCCAGGCTATACACCTATCACATAAGGCTTCTCATGCATTTTACCAGGGTGAGGATGTTAAACCTCCATTATTTCTTGTTCAGGAATATTGAGAAGATGGCCCATTTTGTGCAGAAAAAGCCATACCCTCAACAGATGAGTAGCCTCTATCATTATTCCCTGATCAATATGATTATGCTTCATCATCTTAGCCTCCTCAACATCTCTTGGGAGACCTTTATTACTCATGACATCTTCATGGGTACTCAAATTCCTCCACCAGTGTCTCAAGAATCAGGGGGACCTTCTAACAGTGCTTAGGTGAAAACAAATGAGAAGGCCAAAGAGACTAGAGCTAGTGAGGTGCCCAAGACCTACATGATATATCAGAGGGGCACAAGGAGATTGTTTGCAGATGATAAGAAAGTGTTTGCTACATAGGATGTTGAAGGGACCTTGTCTTCTTCATCAACTCATAGGAAAATTCTAGCTCCACAGGATGTGGAAGGGGCTTTGCCTTCTTCATCAATACAACAGGTGCAGGTGCAGTAGTTGCACAAAGGGAAAGAAAATATGCTGAAGGAAAGTTTTGATTATGAGGAGGAAGAGGGAGACCTTGATTTGACAGAGCACGATGAGCCAGAGTAGCATTATACTCAAACAATTGACTTAGAGGCTTAGGATGAAGAAACAATAAAGGACATCATCATATAGGAAAAGGAGGCTCAAGTCTAAGCATTGATGGAAAATTTGGAGAGAGGCAAGCATGTCACCACATATTTGGAAACAAGAGAACAAGCAGTTGAGTGACAAGCAGGTCTTCATGGAGCTGGAACTTCTCAAGGTAAAACGACAAGGTGACAAGGTGGCACCAGTCACTTTGTCTCCTATTAAGGAGGAAATTGAGGATGATAGATAGACTTGGCTTGAGAGAGTCAATTTACACCTAGAGAACCTGTTGCAAAAGGCCAATAGGGAAAATCAGATGATTAGGCACATGGCCTACCATTACAGCACTCGAAACAAAATTTGCAACATGAGGGTCAAAAAGATGGAAGCTAAGCTAAGGTGAGCTCTAAAGGAAAAGAAAGAAGAAGATAGGCTTAGGTTGCTTGCTGAAGCTTCCATGGCTCATCAAGATGCTTGATGGTGGTGCTGCTCACCAATTTGGGTTAGGTTTGGAGGAGATTTTGCTTTTTGCAAATTTTGGAAATTGTAGACACAAAAAATCTGGCTCAACGCACAGCGCCACTGGCGCTACGCTTTTCGTAGGGGCATCCAATGGATAAATGGCTTGCATTTTTGGATTCATAGAGATGAGTACATGCACCCTATGGATTTGATAAGTTTTTGGGGAAGAAATGGTCCACCTAAAGGTCACAAAACACCCAAAAAATGACCTTTATGCCACTTTTTGGAAACAAAGAAGCAGTCTTGGGAGAATCAACTTTTGAGAGGTCAAATGAGCTTCACATGATGAAATTCTAGGTTTTTTGGAAAGCAGACTGGAAGATCTTTCCAATGCGCTATCATGAGCTCAATTTGGATGCTAGGAAGGCTTCCAAAAAGGACCTAAAAGTGGTGCTCTGTGTTGGGCCAATGGTGCTGCGCATAGGGAAATTTTTGCACAAGATGGACATTTTTCTGAGTTTTGACTATGTTCGTGGATTTTATCTCATGGAGGAGGTTTTACTGATGTAAATGATCACTTGGCTGAAATGAATCTATTTTTCACTTTTAAAGGTAAGTTGTTAAGATGCCTATATTCCCGTTTCTTGTTCAGTGTTGATTAGATTAGCTCCTCATCTTAGGGATTCAACCCCTGAGGATGGGAGGAGGTTGAAAAAATGCCTATATCTTCTTCTTATTTCTCATTATAGAGGGTTGGACTCAGCTGGATGCTCATACCTTGATTGTACATCATTTTGTAGCAGTTTAGCAAGAGATTAATAAGAATTGTAGCTATTTTTCTAGGATCCATGTGGTATGGAGAGTTAGTATAGTTTCTTCTCTTGTTATCATATGTTAGGATATTTTTTGTATTTCATTAATCATTCCATTTCTTCTAAGTGAATGTTTTCAAGTGGATAGGCAAAATTCATTACATCACTACTTTTCTTTGTGGAAATATTCACCATTATATGTTTTCTACAGTTTGGGAAGGATACATGGTAATCACATGCTCTTCCTAGCCTCTCTCCAGTCTTGAAACACCTCACCCATGAAGCCTTAGAGTGCTAAAACTTATTCCTACCTTGCCCCATTGAACACCCTGCAATTCTGACTTAATTCCCTAGCCCTAAACTATCCAGCTCCTCCTGATCGAGAAAAACCCCTTCAAAATGAAATCAAAAAATTGTGATACTATACCTAGCCTAAAATCCTTTTCCTGATCCAGTCATCTTGGCTGAGATCCTTGCAGAGAGAGCCCTCTCTTGGCCTAGTAGGGCTAGCTACTTGGCTAAGCGTGGTTTGTGGTTACCCTGGCATTGCCTTCCTTCAACCTGAGGTTTAATCCAGGTGATAATAACCACCACAAGCTCCACTGGGGCAATCATTTAGAATTGACTCAACTTCTTCTAAGGTTAAGCAACGCCTAAGGATGGAATCAACCCCACGATGATATAAAGTGTCATCGATAATAACGTAACCTTTGGCTAAGTTTACGGAATTTTCTTCGCTCATCCTGTTAGTGTCAGTATCTTCACATTTCCATCAGTGATCAAATTGCTCTTTTGCAAGCATATTAGGTGTATCTCATTCGATCAGCTGCATTCCATTAGGTCATGGATCAATTGATGGTAGTGGTTTCATGTCAATTTCCCTCATGACATTCACCTGCTGACCTGTTTTCACATTTTTTAGGTCATTTACTGTCATCCTGTTTCATTTCGTTTATAAAAATCAGTTTTAGGGTTTTAGTCTCACTAGGTCTAAGGTTTGTCATCATGGTCATCCAAAATTGAATAAAAAGGCCAGCAGGCATATGAGGAGGATAAATAAGTTCATAGAATCATAAATTTGCTTTTGATATGTTCAATATTTTTTTTTTACCTCAAAACTCTGTTTTGAGGTGAAAACAGAGTTTTTCCATTTTATCTATGAATTTCATGTAAATTAAGTGTTTCTACATGTAATAAGTTCAACAACTATTCCTAGTCACCTTGCCAACTCCTACCACTACAAAACAAAAGCACCAATGCATCAGTCCATCAAATGGTCAAGAAAAAGTCAAACTTCAAATGAAAAACAGAGTTTTTGAGAAAAAGTGACTAAGACTTTATAAAAGTGGGTTTGCAATGAGGAAAAATTAAAGTGAATCATTTATAAACTGAATTCATACTAGCCATCCATTTCATTGTGAAAAACATCAAGTGGAGAGCCAAAATCGCGATCTGAAGGGAAATCGAGCAAAGGATGAAGAAAACCCTATTTTTGCAGCAAGTTTTCCTGGTGCTACACATCAAAGGGTTGGCACTGTGCATCAGACCCGTGTTGCGCATCAGATAGTTTCTACCAGTGTAAAAATACACACGCGCTGCGCATTAGGCAGGCGTTGTGCATCAGGCAGGTACTGTGCATTGGGCCTAGTGTGCTACGCATTGGCCAGGGAGGTTCCAAAATCATTCAAATTCATCCTAAACTCTCCTAAATGGTGCATTTCACTCCTACAAGTAAGTTTTCATCGATCTTGAGCTGAAATTAGCCTTCTTCATGTTTTGTTCATGAGTTTTGCTTCTTAAAATCAAAACCCTAGCTTGCCTTCATACATTTTCATCTCATTTCAAAACTGTCACTACATTACAAAACCAACATCTTTTTCCCCTTTTCCACACTTCATTGCCCTTAATCTACCCATTAATTCCATTTTCCCTTGCCCTATTCCCCTAAGAAACTAATTCCCTTCATTAAACCCTAAGTCCCTCATAAGTCAAAACCCTAATTTCCTAAATCTGTCCCTTCATTCCCCTACTCCACTTCACATTTTCAAAATCTCTTCATACTCATCTTGTTTTTTCTCACCCATTGTCATTGTTCACCATACCATCATCACATCACATCACTAAGACAAGCATCATGGAAAGAAGTAGTGAATCAAGTTTTGAAGATGATACACTTAGTGATAGCTCAAGTGAAAGAAATGTGCAGTCCAGGAAACCTCACAAGGGTGGAAAAATTATTAGGGAGGAACCTATTAGCATGAGTGAACTCCTTGCTTGCCCTCTAGCCACCACATGTTTCAGATATCAGTCCTGTTTTGAGTTTTGTGAAATGGTTGAGAGGCTCAAATATCACCATGAGTTAGCAAGGTAGTTTGTGATAAACATGGATAATAATATGGTGCATCTTGCCGGGGTCAACTTCACTCTTTCACTAGCTATTATTGCACAGGCTACAAGAATGCCAGATGTAGGGGAAAAGTGTAAAAAAAGGAAAAATATCAGTAAGCAGCATTATGAACCTTATATCAAGGCCAAATACCATGGTAAACTTAGTAGGGCATTTCCTTTCAAATTCTTGGAGCACTAGTATGTTCCACTCATGAAGCTTATCATCAAATAGTTTACATGTGAGGGTAGGTTCTCTAGACTTTATGCTTACCAAATCAGATTGCTTATGCACTTCACCAGGGTCAGAATGATGAGTATTCCTTATTTCATATGTAAAAACATAGAGAGGATGATAGCGATTGCAAAAAGAAAACCATATCCACAGCAGCTCAATAGTATTTATCATTTTTCTATCATCAAAATTGTTGTCTTGCATCAGCTCACTCAGTTGGGAGTGTCATGGGAAACTTTCATTGCCCATGAATGCTTCAAGGGGCCTCAAATATTTTCAGGTCTTCAAGAGGAAGGTGAACTTTCCGAGCAACAAAAAGAGCCTGAACGTAAAATAGAGGAGGCTCATGTTCTTGTGTTTTTTACTTATGAAAGAGGCACTAGGATGCTTTTTGCAGCTGCCAAGTGAGTACTATATCCACCAGTGGTGGAAGGGGTCTCGTTTTCTTCACCGGGGTTGAAAGGGGCTTTGCCTTCTTCTCCAGCTAAATAGGTATAGGGCAGAGACAAAGGAAAGAAAAAGATGCACGAGAAGATCCCTCTTGAAGGGAAAGACAAGGATTTTGTTTTGATGAGGAGGATGTCACTGATTTGGGCTCTCAAAGCTCAAGACTCAAGGACATGATTATCAAAGAGAAGGAGGCTGAAATCCAAGCCTTATCACTTGACCTTGAGAGGGACAAATGGATCATCAACTTTCTTGAGCAGGAAAACAAGCAACTGGAAGATAAGCAAGCTATTATGGAGCTGCAAATGATTAGAGAAATAGGCAACTGGCAAAGAGAAGAAAAATCAAGATGACATCCCTTAAGTAAGAAATTGAGGCTGACTAAGAATCATGGTTGGAGAGGGTGAACATTCACCTTGATAAGATGCTTGAGAAAGCTAACAAAGAAAAGAAAATGCCACACCATATGGCTTATCATTACTTAGCTCGGAATAAAATTTGCAAGACAAGGGTAAACAGGCTAAAAGTTAAGTTAAAGAGAGCCTTGAGGGCTA
The DNA here is from genome assembly GCA_000404065.3 of Pinus taeda. NCBI lineage: Eukaryota > Viridiplantae > Streptophyta > Pinopsida > Pinales > Pinaceae > Pinus > Pinus taeda. Next base: position 84,240 of record APFE030187271.1, on the reverse strand, counting down.
AGAAAGAATAAGATAAACTTAAAATTTTGGCTAAAGCTTCATTAGCTCAGAAAAGCTCTTAATATGGTTGCCTCTTGCCAAATTTGAAGACATTTTGGGAAATTTTTGTCATTTTACAATTTTATAGTTAAAAACACAGGAATTTTGAGCTAATGCGTAGTGCCACTGGCATTGCGCATTGAGTTGGCTCAATATTTTTCTAAATGGCTTGTAATTTTGGATTCCTCATGAAAAATCAATGAAACCTAGAACATTTCATAAAATTTGGAGGAGATCTGAGTCACTTAAAGGGAAAAAAACACCTAAACAAATGCCCTCTCTGCCACTTTTTGGAACCACGGGAAGCAGTCTTGGGATTCCTTGAGATGTTCACCAGAATAGTTTCCGAAATGATATACATGTTATCTTTGGCAAAAATATGTGCTAGATTCAAAGGGTTTAAAATTGTGTGAACATCACCATTTGATTCTTTCACGCAAGTCTAGGAGAAAATATGACCGATGATGCAAATGATCCCACGGTTTGTCTATACCCGTCATTGCTTCCATGATTGCTTCCTTAGATGGTAAAACAATATCAAGGTATTCCATATAAGAATTAGAGTCAAGAGTCCAAGCCGGAGCCACACTTCCATCCAAATCCTTTGGTGCAAGAGGAGTAGGATTAGAATCTGTAGTGTTAATTATAAATTAATAAGAAATTTTGGCTATAGACATAGGATATGCCATTCCACCCAATTGCCCATATTCAAACATGGCTGTAGAAGAGGGTAAGGGCCAAGGATCCAAAAAATAATGAGTTTTGAAGAACTCTCTTTAAGAAGGAGCCTTGGATGATGAAATAGAATTTATTCTGGCGATAGGAGAAGGAAGATCAAAAGTACCCATCAACGAGGAATACGTTCTGACTCCTAAATTCTCAACAAGATGCTTGGTATTCTTCAACACAGGAATAGTCGAATCAGAAGATGTATTGGTTTCTTTAGGAGAATAATCCATCTGATCAACAATAAAAATTCTACCTTCATGGGGAAAACATAGGATACAAAATAACAATGATACAATGGCATCCATTTCATAAATCCAATTTCGTCCCAATAGAAGATTATAATCCAAATTCACATTGACTATTTCTACCTAATACATAAAATACCAATCATTGGTCATCCTAGTTATAAAGAGTTGATCATTGTATTAAGAAGGGATTTTTATTGGACAAACATGAGAAACGAGATAACTAAATATGTAGCTAGATTACTTGAGTGTCAGGAAGTCAAGGCATCTTATCAACATCATGTTGGGTTGTTGCAACCTTTTCCCATTCCAGAATGGAAATGGTAAACAATCTCAATGGATTTCATCACTGGACTATTGAAAGCCAGAAAACAATGTGATTCCATTATGGTTGTGGTTGACAAGTTAAGTAAAGAAGCACACTTCATTGTAGTCAAATCCACCTTTAAGGCCATAAATACTACAAAGATATTCATCAGGGAAATATTTAGACTTAATGGGATACCAATGGTTGTAATTTCAAATAGGCAAAATTCACTTCCAAATTTTGGAGGGGGTTGTTTGAGAACATGGGAACCAAGTTGAAAGTGAGTACATCATACCACCCTCAAACTGATTGTAAAATAGAGAGGACCAATTAGATATTAGAGAATATGCTAAGGATGTATGTAAAAGATAAAAAAACTAAATGGGAGGGTCTCCCACACTTATAGAATTTTCTTATAATAATGGATATCAAACCTCTTTGAAAATGACCCCTTTATGAGTCATGTATGGAAGAAGATGCAAAGTAACCTTAAGCTAGGATCATCGAGAAGACATATTGATATTGTTGTCATTCTATACTTTTGAGGTTGAGGGAGTAAAAACATAGGACGACATAAAAGCCACTTTGGAAGCTAGGATCTAGCCCTGCCAGCTTCAAAGAGGGATCTCTCTGTAAAATTTAGCTATGTTTGATGTAAATTTTAGGCTAGTTATGAATGTACTGATTATTTTTTGTTGGATTTTTGGGTTGATTAAATTGTTACAATTCCATTGGGCTATGGAGTCTAAATATTAACTGGATCTGCATCAAATTTTGGAGTTTCATACGGAAAGCTAGGTTGCACTAGTTGGATCTTTCAGAATTTTAAATGGATTATGAAACATAAGAAATGTAAGATTCACTAGAAACTAAGGAGCAATGAAGAATTCCTTAATTTGACCTCAGTAGAAAACATATAAATTACTAACAACAAGAGTAGGGTGTTCTGTAGAACATATCCTATTCATCATAGTTTCTATTATGTAATTAAGCTTTTCAAAATTGACAGGGAAAGAAGACAATGATTAATCACATAAACAGGGGAAAAAACATCACCAATTCGTACACCACATGAATCTTGTGAAGAAGTTCCTTGTATTCTTGATGCTTCTAGCAACTAGAAAAATTACAATTCGTAGAGGAAATTATATTCAACAATCAACATCTCTTACTTCAAATGATGATGTATTTATAAAAATTCTAAACTAAAATATCTTGAAAAAATATCAAGGTTTGTTACAAATATCTCAAACTGTATTACACAAATAGAACTAAAATATAGGACATTCAAAACTAATGAATCTAATTGGCACTATCTTTGTGGATTTCTGGTGAAAAAGAAGAGCAATTCAAATTTGATAGAAACTCTTATTTGATGAGGTGGTATGCAAGTCACTAACTGTCTTTGAGCTTCCGCCCTCGAAATTTCGAAAAATAGGGTCCTGTAATACCTTTGTATATCCCAAACCATAATAGCTGTTAGAAAACTGAGAGAGGATTTTGTAAATGATGATGTTGGCAACAAAAATTATTTTAGTTTTTGAAAATTCATTTCCACCTATTCGGAAACTACATTTGAAAACATTGACTAAAAATAGGAAATTCGGGAAAATATTCATCCAAATATCCCAAACCATAATAGATATTACAAAAACAAGAGAGTTTTTTTGTACATAAAGATGTTAGAAACAAAAACCATTTTCTGATTTTGAAAATTCATTCTCAGTTGTTTGTAAACCATGTTTAAAATTAATGTCTTGTATAGGAAAAAAAACATAATTTAACTAACCATGAAACAAACATATGACATGGAGGCGGGAGGTGACATGGAGGTGGGGGATGATGTGGAGGCACATGGTTGGTGGAAAGGAATTGGGGTCTGCAAGGGTGATGTGTAGAAATGACATGGAGGTAGGGAAATGGCAGTTGAGTGGAAGCGGGGGGTGACATTAGCGGGAAGGCGGGTTACGGCGGGACGGAGGAAACTGATTTCGGAGGGGGTCAAGGTTGTTTGTGATATTGGAGGGGGGGTAATGAAATAATTAGGGGAAGAACACAATGTAGGGAACCATGTTTTAGACCACCCCCCCCCCCGCCATTTAAGAGAATCATATAGTGGTGGGGGGGGGGGGGGGGTGAGGGGTCTGAAAAGGCTTAAGAGCCACTAGATCAAAATAAGATCGTGATCGGGTGCAGGGAGGAGTCCAAAGTTTAACATCGATGGTCCCACATCATATTTTGCATACCTTTTTAAAATAAAATCAAATCTCTAGTACCAAGACCTTAATACAATTTATTTAATCACATTTAAATGATGTGATTAATTTAATCTAAACGTACTTAATTATCCTCTAATGCTGCATTTTGACTTGCAAGCATATGTTTTTATTTTTCTTAAGGTTTTGACTTTTTTTGGAAATAATTTATAACATGGAATATTATTTACAACATTTCAAACATAATAATGATCAGCTATAATCAAATGATCCTCAAAAAATTATAGGACCCTAACAGGTACTGGGATCAAACATGTTAAAAGAAATGGAAGAAATAATCAAACACGTTAAACAAAATATGGAAACAACTCAATATTGTAAGAAAATTTGTGCGGATTTGGAAAGGAATCAAAAGGAATTTAATGTGGGAGATCATGTGTACTTAAAATTCAAGCCTAAGAAGAATACACGTAGACTTGGCAACAATGCTAAACTATCTCATAGATAGTGTGGACCCTTTGATGTGTTAGCCAAAGTTGGACCTGTTGCTTATTAGCAAGCCCTGCTAACCAACATTAAAATTCGTAATGTATTTCATGTTTTGTTATTGAAAAATTATGTACATGATCCATCTCATATAATTGATTGACATGTTGTACATGTGGAACCAAAGGGATATTTCCAAGTAGAACCATTGCATATTCTAGACTAGAGAGTAGTTATGCTCTAGAATAGAGATGTAGTTCAGTTGAAGGTTCAATGGAAACACATTACTCTGGAAGAAGCAACTTATGAGTTGGAGGATGCTTTCAAGGAAGCATATCCTTCTATATTTTGATAACAAACTAGAATGTATTCCAGAAGGATATGTAGAAATTTCTACAAATATATCTTTGATACCATGTAGAAAATTCTTGTAGATTAAAACTAGTAATTGTAATATGCTAAAACAATACGCTTGAATCTACTCTACTAATTGGCTGAAACAATAAAATATCAATAAAATAATGAAGCATATATGAGAAAGAATTCAATCACACATAACACAATAAGTTTCAGGGGAAATCCACAGCTAAAAACCCCTGTGATTTGTATATTGCATGAGTCAAAGAATCTAGATGAATATAATATGTTATGCTCAACCTTAAGCTCAACCTGCACAAGTATTTCCTATCCTATGCTTGACTGACTACCTCTGGCCAATACTTAGCCAAATTTCCAAGCCTCCAAGATCCTAATTCCCTTCCCTCACAAGCTCCACACACAAACTTGTGCTTCTTATTGTTTGATCTCACCAAATTGTGCTCACCAAAATAATGATTAAAATTGTGCCTTCATTCCTCCTTTTAAAGGAAATTTGAATGGTTAAAATTAGTCATTTTTCTAATTAAGGAATGATTTAGTTTAGGCCTTCTTCTCACTGCATGCACCATCGGTTTAATTTAGTTTAATTTACAACTGATAGTACACTGTCCCTGAAATCCAATCTCAACTGGGTCTTTCTATGATCTGACAAGCATGAGTTAATTATGAGTGAATCTTCAGTTTACTAGTTGATCACTGCAGGCAACACCACACTTCACTTCACGCAGCACCCCAATGTTCGATAGGCGTCACCCCACTACCACAGGTTACACCACACTACAGTAAGTTACACCCCACCACTGTAGGTTACACCTCACTATTACAGGTTACACCCCACTACAGTAAGTTACACCCAACTACTACGGGTTACACCCCACTACAGTAAGTTACACCCCACTACAGCAAGTTACACCCAACTACTATAGGTTACACCCCATTACTAGACCTCCGACTAATTCCTCCATCAGTTGGAACTAGTTTAATTGACTTCAACTCAATTGGACTAAATTAAATAAGTACAACTCAAAATAAACTCAACTAGTGCTCCTAATTATAGGAGACACTCTACATGACTCTAGTTAGACCCTCAAATAGAATTAACTAAGCTAACTAAGTCAAATTAACTTAGTTAACTATTACAAGTTGTCATGAGATGCAGAGTTACAATTTTATTCCTAATTTAATTCAAGGAGAAATTAAATTAGGATTTTTCTTAATGTTATTTAACATTTCTTTTTTCTATTTTCAACATGATATGAAGCTGGGGAGGATGTAATATCCCTTGGCTTGATGTTTCATGTATTTATTTGTACATAGGTGTGTACTTTTCCTTTTGATATTTGAACTAGGAAAACACATATTGGATCTAATTATTAGTAATTATTACTCATAATTATCAAATTATGAATTTGTATTTATGTTATTTGTGAATGAATAAATAAATATGGATTTTTTTTTTTGGAGTACAGATGGTTGTATTATCTAAGGCTGGAAAATTGTTACAAAAAAATATTATTATCACTCATCGCTAAGTCTTAGGCATCTAATTTGGGATGGTTATATTATTAAGTAATTATGAAATTGACCAATTAATGTCTTTCCTAAAAGGCAAGGGGTTGTCTTTGGGAGTGGAAGACATAAACTCATTATTGAGCTAACAACTACCTACGACTTGTTGAGAGGTGGAGGCAGTTTCTAACCACTAAGGAGAGTGGTAGATGGAAAGAAAAAGGGATAGAAATTTTTCTACATGTTTCTTTTGTTTTTCACTTCATGAAGGAACAGGAAAAACTAAAAAGAAGAAAGGAAAAAAAAAATTTGCAGACCTGACGATATCAGGGAATATTGGTTGTTAGTGGTATTATGTTCGGGGGGAGTCGAGTACTCTAATTATAAATTTTCCAACAACATTTTACGAAGTTGGTATCCTATACTCTTAACCTTGTGTATGAGAATTATACTTGAAATAATAGGTTATATGATTATGCCACACAGAAACACCATGAATTGTGGAGAGACTTAGATCCCTAGATTGCAATCCACAGGCTAGAATTGGCCTATAATTCAATAAAGAGTTAGATTATATCCTTGTACTTATGTTTCATTTTATTTACATTACTAATTCTCACATATTTTGTTTTTTAGCATTTGTATATTGTGACTACTTAAGTACACTACTTTCATGGCCAGTACATTGATAATACCGATCTAGTTATGTAGTTGTGTTAATAAATTACAAAAATTGTGTGAACCCACCCTGCAGTTTTTGTACTTGGATGGATTTTCTTGTGGTCGTACTTCTAGATTTTGACATAAAGTGCTATAGCCAAAACTGGATTGTATATATAAAAACCATATATTCCTAAGTGTGAAGGCTAATGAAGCTTGAGTGGATAGACATTGACAACATCATGAAGACTCACCTATGGTGGGAAATCCAAGCAAAAGGAATTAGGAACCACTTGTCAAGTGATTGTATATGGTCCATACTAAATTAGCTTGAGCTTATGATGATTCTTTTTCTTTACTATCTACTTATCTAACCGAATTCAAACACAAAGGAAGAAGTTATATTTTTGTCCTTTTGTTGATGGGAGGTTGCTAATGAAGAAAGGGAGACTAGAATCTCATAAGTAGAAAGAAATTGGATGCTATAATAGACTGATGTTGGTCATGAAGTGCTTCTTACATATCATCTGTTTGTTGTATAATATCATGAGTTCAAGCATGAATTTTGGCTAAATTCTTAAGAAAGGAACAAGATTTATCTTGCTTATTTTCTATATGGTTGTAGCTGGTGATGAAAAAGTGACTAGAAGCTCATAAGAAGCAAGGGGATGGAAGCTATAACAGGTCTCAAAAGGTGAGTTCCCCATAGGGACATGTATTTCTTGGCTGTAGCTATGCTACAAGAAGTGAAAATAGTTGTCACATTCTCTTTTTCTATGGAAATACATGTGGAAATCATAGACTAAGGTCATGCTAACAACCTCAGCTCGACGATCAATTTTAGGATGAAAGGAAGTAGCGTATGACTAAGGTCATGCGAACAACTTCAGCTCAACCATCAATTTGAAGGTGAAAGGAAGTAGTGTACATTAACATACAACCTAGCAACGTCCACAAAGAGTACCAAACATGACTTAAAAGATTAGACTCTAGACTCTTGGTTTGAAATGATGGTTCACATTATATCCCAAAGTGGCGCCAAATAGGGTTAAAGAACTAATTTACATCTTATGGAGAATTTGTAGACTTTATAAAATAAATTAAAACTACATTATTTGGAAATATGCAAAAAACAAAAAAATTGAAGTCGTGTTTCCTTCAAGTGGTTGGAAAATCACTAATGAAATCCATGGAAATAGATTTCCATGGCATGGATGGAAACTGAAGGGGTTGGTATAGATCAAGCCTCCAATTAGAAGGATTGGATTGGTTGCAATGAGGACTGGAAATTGTATTCTGATGCTTGTTTTTTCATGGAAGGTTGTTAAAAGTATCATTGGAGGTGTTACAACATTATGTTCCAACATATAGTCTAGTTATCGTTACAACATATAGTCTAGTTATTGTTAGTTCTTACAGTTATTAATTATGAATGAACTTTTAGTATTGTTTTTTTAATGAAATGAATGCAATGCATGTGCTATGTAAATGCAAGGTCGATATGAAATGCAATTTTGCAAGAATGTCGTAAAGAACCAATTTAACGTCACAGATAAAGAAGGTATCTAAAGTAAGAAAAATAGACCACTAACTACCATTGAAACCATAAAAATAGATTTCCAAGATAATAAATGTTCTACATCAAAATGTTGGACAGAAATTCATGAGAGACATGAAAAGAGTAGGGACAATGGTGCACAATCGACCATTTTGTGAAAAACCCAAATCATGTTGTAAGTCATTGTGAGTTAATTCTAACAAGTACTAATGTATAATGCAAGGAAGCATAAACATTGTGAGCAAGAGAATAGTCCACAAGTCATAATATCCACCCTTGTAAGAACCAAGAAATATTCTGAAGGGGCAAAACAGTCCACCATCATCAACAACTTTGCAAGAGGACGAAGTACATATTAACAATATCATTGTATTCAACATTTGAAGACAATATACAATTTCCAAATGAGAAACCCTTACAAGAGTGAAAATATATCCTTTATAGAAAGTTCTAATGACTTTCCACTTCTACCTACTTGGCCCTTAACCCTCCACCTTCTTAGATTTCATCCTTTCCATTCTATTTTTGTAGCCTATCTTACAACCTTTTTTCCTCGTTTCAAATAAGATAATGTTAACATATTTACAATAAAAATAATAAAAATTATAAATTTATCCACCAGATTTGACTCTAGGGTCTTGGCTTGAAATGATAGTTCACATTATATCCAAAAGTGACACCAAATAGGGTTAAAGAACATATTTATAGCTTATGGAGCATATATAGACTGTATAAAACAAATAAAAATTGCCTTATTTGACAATCTACAAACGGTAACAAAATTGAAGTTATGTTTCCTTGGAAAACCATTGATGAAATCCTTGGAAATATATTTCCATGGCATGGATGGTAATTGAAGGGGTTGGTATAGATTAAGCCTCCGATTAGTAGAATTGGATTGACTACAATAAGAGGACTAGAAACTGTATTTTGTTGCTTTCTTTTGCATGGAATAACGGTAAAAGTATCATTGGAGCTATTACAACATTATGCTAAAATGGATGTCATTTAAAGAAGACAGGCTTCTCTAAAAGGTACGTGAGAATGCCTTGTTGGAAGACAACTTAAGCTTATATAAAAAAATACATATATAATAGTATAGTGCATTAAATGTGTCTCGTTCATAGTTGTTGGTTGTTGTAGTGCTTTGAAAACAGGACCAAGGTGAGTATATGTTGGGTCTAAACATATGACATATAATATGTGGAGTACCTTGGTAGGAGGGTTGTTGAGAAGATTCACACACCTTCTTATATTTGAAGGTTTCCAAATGGTAGCATAGATTGGGTATCCTTACCTAGGATGATAATAGCCAACATATGCTACTTATTCTAGCTTCCTTCCAGCACAAGTAGTGGATCTCCAATACCAAATATCATGACATATGTGGTATTAGTGCTATCATTCTAACCAAAAGTATATTTAGGCATTATGACCCACTTTTCGAGTGATTCTATATGGTCCATACTAAATTATTTTGAGCTTATGATGTTTCCTTTTCTTCATTGTCTACTTATCTAACTGAAGTCAAACAAAAAGAAAGAAATTATATTTTTTTCCTTCTTTTGATGGGATGTTGTTGTTGAAGAAAGGGAGGCAAGACTCACAAAAGGAAGCAAGGGGTTGAATGCTATAACATATTGATGCTGGAAATGAAATTCTTTTTACTTAGAATGTGTTTGTTGTATAATATCTTGAGTTCAAGAAAGAATTTTGGCCAAATTATGATGAAAGGAACAAGCTCTATCTTAATTATTATCTTCATGGTTGTAGCTAGTGAAGAAATAATGACTGGAACCTCATACACAACAAGGGGCTAGAAGATATAATAGGTCTTAAAAGGTGATTTCCCCAAGATACACACATTTGTTGATTGTAACTATGTTGCAAGAAGTTAAGATAGTTGTCACATTCTCTGTTTTTATGGTGATACATGTGGAAAGCATGGGTTAAGGTCATGCTAACAACCTCAATTTGACCATCAGTTTTAGGATGAAAGGAAGTAGTGTATGACTAAGGTCATTCCAACAACCTCATATTGAACATCAATTTGAGGGGAAAGGAAGTAATATACCTTAACATACAACCTAGTAGCTTCTACAAAGATTACCAACCATGATTAAAAAGGTCAGAATGTACACTGTTGGTTTGAAATGATGGTTTGCAGTGTATCCCAAAGTGACACCAGATAAGGCTAAAGAACAAATTTACAACTTATGGAGCATCTAAAGACTTTACAAAACAAATAAAAATTTCCATATTGAAGTCATATTTCCTTCAAGTGGTTGGCAAACCCCTGATGAAATCCATGGAAATAGGTTTTCATGGCATGGATGGGAATTGAAGGGGCTCATACTGTATTCTGTTGCTTACTTTTGCATGTAAGACTAGTAAAAGTTTCATTGGAGAAGTTACAACATTATGTTGAAATGGATGTCATTTAAAGAAGAGAGGCTTCTGTAAAACATATGTGATCATGCCTTGTTGGAAGACAAAACTCGTTGAGCTTCTATAAAAAAATACATATATAATAGTATAGTGCATTAAATGTGTCTCATTCATAATTGTTGGTTGTTGTAGTGCTTTCAAAAAAGGACCATGGTGAGGATATGTTGGGACTAAACATCTCACATATAATATGCAGAGTACCTTCGTAGGAGGTCTGTTGAGAAAATTAACATGCTTTCACATATTTGAAGGTTTCCAAATTGTAGCATAGTTTGGGTATCCTTACCTATGATGATATCAGCCAACATATGCTACTTCTTTTTGCTACCTTCTCACACATGTAGTGGATCTCCAATACCAAAAAGCATGACATATATTGTATTAATTCTATCATTCCAACCAAAAATAGATTTAGGGGTTTAGATGAAGCTATGTTAAGAAATTTAGGATATAAAGAATGTAATATTTATGTATAAAGGTACGGGCCTACCTCTATGTAACAAACAAATAGAGAATGCATTGGGAGGAGCTTTACTATGCATAGGGCATTAAACATTAATCATTGCAGATCTATCTTTAGCGACGAGAGGGCCAACACCCATTGAAGTCAGTTCATGATTTCTATAGTGAAGAATCTAAGCGACTGTATCAGTGCTAATAATACAAGTAACAAACTACTCAAGAAAAACAAAATCGAAAAAATGAATAGGACATCATAGTTTTATAACAACTACCTGGGACCAAAAGAGAGAACATAAAGCATTTGAGGAGATTTAAAAGGTTCGTATAAATAGAAACGAAAATCACATTTGATTTTCTTGATCATTATAGAGGGCCAGCTCAGAAATACTTTGTAAATAAAAAAAAATCCCAAATCTTCCCTTCCCCAGCTTCACTGAATCGTCGAACAAGCTGCTAGCACCCTTCAATTCCCTGTCACCAAACCTTTGAATCCTAAGTCCTGAAAAATCATAGGAATTGATCTTTTTGCTCTTCACATGACTGTAATACAAATGCACAAAGAAATATTGAGTACAAACATGTCCACCCTAAGTGCTCGAAGCCCAAGGTGGAAGGCATGAGAACAAAAGAGCTCTCTGACATGGCTTTCATTAAATCTTTTGATTCTGTAGCGTATGGTTTCAGGTGGGTGGACTTTCAAACAGGTGTTTGTTGAAAAAAATCTGCCAATATCTTTGTCTTCCTCTCGACCTAGTGGAACCTACGACACTCCTCTTCTGAACAAACCGAGCTGGTTAATTCGTCGAATTGTAATCCATATGGGTTGTTGTCCAACTGGACGAACCAAGACGTTGATTCACCTTATAGAAGTTAAAGCTCACTCCAAGACAAAATTGTTGTAGGTCTTTCACCTCGAGCCTCTCCAGCTCAAAATGTCAGTGATATAACAAAATATCACCTTAATAAACATCACATCTATTACCAACACTAAGTTGGTGAGTCCTAACTTCTATCCATAATTGATTAAATCTACCTTTATAGTCCCTGCCATAAGGCAATAGGGACTATTGTAATCAAAATGTTTTGGAATATCGACTAGCATTAAAAAAGCCAAATGATTAAAATCAAACTAGCCAAACTTTTGTTGTACATGTGTTCTTTGGCTTGTTTATTAGCCTACTAAACACTACAAATGTTTTATGTTAACGAGTAAAATGATCTGAGTTCTTATTTTGCCTCTTCCTAAGGGTGAGAGCAACAAAACTTTGGGTTAAAATGAGATTTATTGAAAAATTCAAAGATAATTGAGTAATGCTAGGGTTAAAATAAAATGTTATCAGACCATGCATTACTTTATTATTTGATTATAACTATCTAGATGCACTCTATCCATCTATTGTAATTATCTCTGGACAAGCTACTTCAGAGAGTGAGGCCACAATCACAATCTTCTAAGCCCTACCTGATACATGGGGCCTATTTACTTTTCTACTACTACACAAATTTTTGTTTTTCTTTACAAGTTTCTTCCACCGCTTTAGAAAACCTTATATAGCAGCTGCCAACATTTAGCCTTCATTAGAGCTTTGTGGAACCTTGAGTACATACAATCCTTTTCCGGCTCATGTTGTTCTCTTGCTATATGTTGTCTTGCTGTTGAATAAAATGGTACAACTCTTTGTCATAAGCTCATACTGATTAATATTGTTTTGCAATATGCTATTCAAAGTTTTGCAATATGATATTCAATAATTAATCATATCTTTTTTTTTATTATCTATATCTAATACAATTATGGGCATTTAGTAGTAGACAAAGCTTTGGTTGCTAAGGTATCAACAATTTTTTTTATGTTAATATATAGGTTAAAAACTACAAAATCAAAATTTCCTACCTTGGCCACTTCAATTTCGTTGTGTCAATGCCCCCCTACCCCCCACATTAACTCCCACCCACTCTCCCCACCCCCACCCCCACATTAACCTCTCCCCACCCCCACCCTCACATTAACTCCCCCAAATCCCACCCTCATATGAGGGTGTGAGGGTGGGGTGGGCGGAGTTAATGTGCATCCATAATTTCCATGTTGTATCCTTACAATCCCAACTATAACATCTATCCATTTGATCCACACTGTAGTTGCTTTCCATAATTTGGGCTCTCTTTTTGGATAAGATTCCTTCAACTGCCTTGTATCTTTGTATCTAAACAACGGCTTATTCGAGGTTGCATTTTACCTTCTCTTCACTAGGATCAGACTTACTAACCAGATAACAGACTTGAGTTATCATGTGGGAAAGGCGCTTGACAATTTGAAGGTAGTGCGAGTTTCAGGTTACGACAGGGTTAGCGGGTTGGGGAAACTAAAAACGTGGCCCTTCAATTCATGAAGAGAAGGTTTCTCCTCCCGCTATCGATTGATCAATCGAGGGAGAACTGGCTTGGTTGGACTTGCCCGCTTCAAATAGTAGTAAGGCACGAGCAAGTTCTTTAACAGTGTTGGATCTGCCTTCTGAGGTTGAATTTAGGTATGCCGATAACAGCTAGGAATTGCATCCCCACCCTAATATCAAGTTCCCTCGCAAGCTTGGGATAAATAATAGTAATTTAGGGATTGATTTGGCTCTTGGCAGCAGAGGTCCTGAGGGCTGCTTTATGGAATAGGAACTTTTGAGTTATGTTTTCTTTCTTGGAGTAGAAATCAATGGAAAAGAAATTCTTAGGAAATTTTATCAAATCCCTATCGAAAGCCCTCTCTCTTGGGTAAGAAACAAGTATGGGGAAAACATGATAATTCGAGTTGCAATCATTTCCAAGTGTTTTGACGTTCTCAATAGCCCGTAGTGCCGACATGATGCTTCCTTCAGGATAGGTATCCTTCCATTATCACTCTAAATATCTTTGCTATCGCTTTAACCCTTACCTCTTCCTCTGTTAGCGCATGGGAAATCACTCTGTCATGACCCGGAGTGGGCTTCTTCTTGGATTTTTTCGGTTCTTCTGGGAAGATTAAGGTTATAGGAAGATTCTTATTGTGTGTGTGTGTGCACTATTAGCTAAGGTGTTACAAGGTGGTTTCTTCCTTAGGGTAAGGAGTACAAGGTAGTGACCTCGTTAGAGTAAGGAGTCGGTTCAGTGTTTTGATCTAGAAGACGATTCTACACGAGAACTAGTTTTTTAACTAACCTGTGAGAATATGGAAAATGGGAAGAATGGGTAATGCACATGTAATGCATGTAGTTGGATCCTCAGACTGGTGGCCACGGTCCTTTTGTTCCATGAGGACCTCATATCTTTTATAAAATATAATTAATATAATTCATTTTTCTAATTGCCAGTTTCTCAATTGTTTTTTTAGGGCCTCAAATAAATTTATTTGGGTGTTCAGAGAATAAAGTGGAGTATTGAAATACATGGATCATGAATCAGGACCAGTGAGAGGGATATGAATCATACTGATTTGTTCAAGGCTTCTCTGGACTTCAAGTTCCTGCATCATTGCAAGTAAATTGGGAAGGGCCTACAACTGCATCAACGCCTTCAAAACTGAAGATTAATATTTCAACATTTTTCAATTCAGGTTTCGCATCTATTGTTCTGAGTCATTACTACTATACATATTCACTCATATTCACTTTAGATGACATGCCATCTCTTTACATTATTATAGTTTATGAGGTCATAATGCTGATGGCCTATTGCGTCATAACATATTGTGTTTCACTTCACAATGTTATCCAATGTTGTTTCTTTCTCATCCATATTATGTGGATTGTTGAATTCCAAAGGTCCCCAAATGTTTTATTCTGAGCTTCTTTTCCACGTCATATCCCTTGCACTCTCAACTAATTTTAATTCTTCCTCTGTAATCGAATTCTGCTGCAAATATAGGATAGTATACTTTAGCTTTACCCCTTAAAGTGTGAAAAATTCTTAAAAACGTTTCATGCATATTCATGGCACACACGGACGTACAACTCCCTAACATTGGTATTGAATCTAAACCTAGGATCTGAATCATCAATTACAAGATACAGATTCTATCTCAGAAAGGAGACCCCTCAAGAAAATTGACCGAATCCTAAAGAATTGGATCTAGATTGTCGATTCCACAATTCCTTAATGATTTGGATATGGGTATGGGGCTAGGAAGTTTGAATCTGGTAAGTCTGGTTAACTACCATGATAACACCCTGCCTTCTATTACTATGTTTTCATAGAATTTGTCAAAAATATTGATGAATGCTGGACTTTTTTATTAAAAAATGTGAATTAGTACAAATTTTGTTTCATAAAAAAATAAATTCAAGCTTAATCAAAGAATCGAGGAGTTTATAAAGTGAAAAACTAGGTTATAATATCTATCGAGGATACAGGTTATTCATTATTATGAGAATTGGATGAGTCATCTAACTTTAACCATATCATAATTTTTGTGCCAATTCAACCTCTCGTCATCTCAACATACTACTTGGATCAGTTTTTTCCAAAAACTGACAACTTAGTAGACTCTGATAGTACTAATTTTTTCCATTTAAATAGTGCTATACTTTATGAACTTGGCGTTAAACCAATTCAGAGGGTTTTCTATTTCTAATGCTTGAGATTCAATCACTACTTTTCAAGATCATGGATAAAAGTCCAATGGGTTCACCATTTTTCAGATAAAGTTTGTACTCTCTTGCCATGCCCTCATTCTCTTCTTGGTCATCCTTGCCCTTGCTCTTCTTGGGTCATAACATATCATGTTTTTCGTGTCTAAGGTGTATTCCCTATTTTTTTTTACGTCAGTGCCTTTGTTTTTGACATTCACATATGTGAGGGGTGAAAAGGTAGGTGATTGTGCGATTTTAAACAATCAAGTTTTCAATCATATAATTGATTGAGAATGGCTTATGGGTTAGAACTTTAATATCCATACCATTTTATGAAATTTCTTGTTATCAATATAAGTAATAATTGGATTTTAAAGTCACAGTAGCGAACCAAAAAATCATTCAATTCATGTTGATTGGTGGTGTAAGAGGCCCCTTCTTTATGTGACAGAGAACCTCCTTTGTGTAGTGAGAAAGAATATGATTTGACTCCTAAAGTATAGGGAAATGTAAATACCCAACACTTCTTTATTTCTTTAATTGTTCATGCAACAACTGTATAGGCACCTAGAATTAGCTATGATAGGAATCCATAGAGTGTGCCCTTACAAGCTTGGGTGAAGATGAATCAACTTAGTTGTGAGAAGAAAGATTATTTTCTCGAGCAATGAGGTAAATTGAATTCACCTTTATGATAGCATGAGTACTAGTATTATTTCAATGATTTCTAAGGCATTTCCATTCATATCTTACGATAAATAAATGCCTTTCAAAATCCAAGCCATGAATTCTCTAGACTAGTGCTGGATTGGACACAGTGGTAGTGGCATGCTTAAATATAAAGTATACCTGAAAAATGCCATGAACATATTAGATGGGTTCTATTTTTCTATCTTTTCATATATGTTGTTCATAATAGAGATAAATATCAAAATAAATAGATTTCTAATTTCTTCCGAAGACAGCAAAAATATTTGAGAGCCCCCAATTCACCAGAATAATTAGTTCATTGGTCCAACTTGTCCTCCTCAATCTAAGAATTTGAAGATGGAGTGTGAATGAAAGATGGATTTGCACAAATAATACAAAAATCACACATGCTAAAATCAACATAGTCAAGTTGACCAGTTTAAACATAGAATTTGCAAGGAAAAAAAATCTACAGAGAACAAAACTTTACAACAAACAATCTAAGGAGAAGACTCTATAGACTATAAGTACAAAGATATGTGGGAAGAACAAGATCTGGATTGGGAAATTTTAACATGTACCATATACTAGTGAACTAGGAGATGCAATTTTCTTAGTTGCAGATAAATGTAAACCTACAACAGGAATTCATCAATATTCAGATCAATAAAGTATGATGCTTGAGGAAGTCTACATATAGAAGACCTACAATAAATAGATTGCACAACCAACAAAAATGTGAATGGCTATGCCACATCAATGCTAACATATAAATGAGTCAAAATCATAGATAAGAGGATGAAAACATATACGAGGTACATGATTTTCTCACTGATGAGGTGTTTTTCAGTGCATATGTGGGGCAACAAATTGGGGAGATAAGAGGATGAAACCATGTACCTAACATACCTGAACTTGGAGATGCATTATCCATAAATAGTGCTGATATAATAGAGATAAAAAATAATATCAATAGGGTATTTATTACTTCCAAAGGTGGTGAAAAAACTTTTTAATGGTTTAAAAATTCTTATGACATATTTTGTGTGATAGATATTCTTTTAAAGCTGCATTTTAAAATTTTTTAGTGTTGTCCTTAAACATATATTGGTATAGGAGGATCCTAGATTCATGGTTATTGGGACTTAGTTTAGTAAGCATGTATGAACACATTGTCTAAACTGATCACTCACCCACTTTAATGTGTTTTACTAGAGACTTAGTCAACTTTGATCATTATTCTCACAATTTTGTACTATATATAGAGTAACACAAATGAATGTTGTACATAGGTGCAGTTCCAACAATTGACTCTTTACTTGCATACTTGCCCAGTACTTCTTTGCTTGAGCGTGAGTCATTCTCAATTTTGGTAGGTCTCAACTACACCACGGGTCCTCTTCGGGCTAGTGTTTGCTGGATAAAGGCTATAAGGAATATAATTCTAAGACTCTTAATGTACTACTGTACATCTTAAGACCAAGAATCGATTTTTCATTTTCTGTTATGGTAAATAGTCTTGTAGGAGCCTTGTTTTCACAATTTTGTACTGTTTGCAGAGTAACACAAATGAATGTTGAACATTGGTGCAGTTCCAACAATTGACTCTTTACTTGCATACTTTCCCAATACTTCTTTGTTTGAGTGCGAATCATTCTCAATTTTGGTAGGTCTCAACTACACCATAGGTCCTCTTCAGGCTGGGGTTTGCTAGATGAAGCCTATGAAGAATCCAATTCTAAGACTCTTAATGTACTATTGGACAATGTAAGACCAAGAATAGAAATTTCATTTTTTGTTGTGGTAAATAATCTTGTAGGAGCCTTGGTTTAGCACTAGTATCAAGCTATAATAGGTCTAGTGAATAGCTTAGGATAAAGGAGTTAGCATAAGGATCTTATTTATTTTTAAATAGTATAGTCTATTCCTACTAAAGGATTGAAGCTCTTAAAAATCCATATTTCTTCCCTCATTCCTTAGGCCTGATACTAATATTACAATGTGTCTTAATAATAGTAGAATAATGTTATACTATTGTCTAAAGGGTGAAGATATGGATAAGTAGGGTAACTAGCTACTCCTTGTAATTAGTCATTGTAATCTTGTATCATAGAGATTGTGTTTGTGGGTTTCGATCCTTATTGTGATTGTTATTTAGTAGCTTATTTGAATTTAATCCCTAGTTACGAATATCTTGCACACTTAAGCACTCCATTCTTTTGTAAGATTTCATTAGATACCCTAGTTATGCTTTGATGTCCAACCCGAGGACCAAACAGATGCTTTGTTCTCATCTCAATCATCATATAGTGTTTCATAACCCTGTTGAGATAACTGAATATTCAATTCCTAAAAGAAATCGTAAACCTCCTTTCCCTCTCTCCAAGGTTCCATCCATAATATGCATTTCTTCCATTGTCCATCTTCCATGCTAAAGGGTTAAATTCTACAGTTGGGCAATGGATAGCTGAACTCTACATGCCAAATTTCTATTGGCATAACGTATCCAATCAAGGAAGTCTAATAATTGTTAATCCTAGGCTTTAAGGATTCTTTAGAAAAAAGGTGGTTTTTGTAGGTCAATCTCCAACCCTTGATTAAAGGCTCCTCTCCACATAAGACAAGCCAACAACTCTACTTTTCCAAAGAAGAACTTCAACCGTAGTTGTAATCACAACTATATGTACTATGCTTTAATGGGGCTAAGTGGAGCTTGATGCATTATTCAGAGGGGCTGCTCTTGTTAGAAGTCTCCACCATCCTTTGGGACTCTAATAACACCATCCAGCACGTGTGTCTTGGTATTGCCCTCAAGGATCCAAACCTTTAGTCCATCTATTAAAGAATTTGAACTGGCTTCATCTGAAACTCTAGTCCATCTATTGAATAATTTGAACTTCCCTGGCCTTTATCTAAGAGGTGTGATCCTGCCATGTCTTAAGCATCTATAATTGGCTCACATACTTCTTTGTATGTTGGGTGGAAAGTCAATTTTATGCAACCTTGCAACTGAATGACCACATCTTATTCCATCCAACCCCATAGAAGGTTCTGTAATGACAAATGATTTTATCGTCGGACATCACTTGAGCACTTGGGCATTCACCTTGTGGATTCGATCAACAAAAGGAACGTGGCTCTCTATAAGATGATTATCATAGGAAGTATTGGATGTATTACCTCACTAGTTTGGTAGATATGGTAAAGTATGAAAGTGTTAATGGTTAGTCACGTGAATTATTAATGGCTAGGATCTTAGGGCCTCCTCACATGAAGCCTTCAATTTTTATGGCTCTTACAGGATCAAGTGCTCTCCACTATGGAAATTTTAATTGAACTTGGCCAATTGTTTCTATGTATGATGAATCAATATCCTTCAAAATCAATTGGAAAATTTACAACAACCTGGCATCAGATATTTTCGCTCCTCCAAGATTTAGTTTAATTTTCTAGGATTTTGTCCTCTTTTTGGTTATGGTATACTAAGACGTGTTAAATAACTAGTTCTAATCAAAATTTCTATGCAAAAAAAAAAATGGCAATAACATCAATTTTTTTAACAAGCATGCATCTTATTCTTAGATTTATATGCTAATAAATCATATGTTATGTTTATGGGTGTGTCCTTCTACTAGAACAACTCAATAGACACTTGATGAAGATTCATTGGAGCAGGTTAGAAGACATTGACACTTGCAATTTAACAAGTACACAATATACATGCTACCATTTACAGTTACATTGACATAATAAACATCACCATGTGTACATCATCTCAAAAACAGAATTCGGCATTTTTCATAGAAAATAATAACTTGTTTCAAGTAAACAATTTCTCATATGGGATTGGAGACTGTTTGTTTGATAGTTTACAACTTTTACTACATTGTACATATACATCGATAGAATTAAGAAAAGGAACATTGAATTATTTTAGAAAATGTTTGGTAGAAAAAGATAAGGAGGCAATTATGTCTTCTAAGCATGAACTCCATGAAGAGTCATTAACAGAAATGCACAACATCAATAATCACGATTTTTATTTAGCAAAAATATCTATATTAGCTTCAATTGATATACCTATGGAATATTGAGGACTATGGGGAGACATTTTTTGTATACATTGGTTATCAAATTGGTTGAAAATTCCAATTAGAATTTGGTCCAAAACAAAAATGAAAATGTATTTGCACTTTAATTCAACAAATGCTTATGTCATACTATTTCATGATGAACATCCTATAAATGGCCACTTTGAGCCATTGCTTTGCAAAAATGACCCGTTCATGGATTCTTCCTTTTGGCAGCAAACTAACATTGCGTATGAACAAATTAACTTATGCATCTTTGAACATTGAACATTTAGGGCCATGAACAACCTAGATAGAGTGCCCATGTTCAATAGAACATATGGTGAGAGTGCATTTTAAACAATTTGTTATCTTCTAGATAATGAATATAGTGTATCATGCCTTCGACTTATCATTGCACAAACATTTTTCAATGCAGTTGTTCAAAATGACCCATTTACAATTAGATGCATAACGAAGCATATATCCTTTAGTTGTATATAAATTTACAAAACAATAGCTACTTGGAAGGAATACATAAAAAAAATAGCATTTCCCTATAAAAAAGGAAATATTGAAGGTGGTCTATTTGTCTTTGCTTGGTTAGGAAAAATGCTAAACATACCTTTTGTCATTTGGTCTATAGTTACAATGTCCATATTCAAGAAAATATGTGATTCAGAAACAATACTTAGAATTTTGAACATATTGCGATTTCAAACAAGAATAGGTCATGTCTACTATGAACCTTTACAACAAATAGGAAAAATTGAAAGTTAGATAATAGGTGAACTTGGTGCAACCGAATTCAAAGCATTTGAAGCAATAGCTGATATTTGTGCAACCCAATTCAAAGCATCTTGTAGCTTAAACAAGTACAACAAAAGTTTATCTTTGCATCTTGTTAAAGACATTATTTGAAGGAAATTGAAAACACAAAAAATCAAACTTACCTATAACAGAACAACAATGAAACAACACATAGTGCTAGAAGATTTAGAGCATCAGCCCACAAAAATATCTCGTGTTCCAATTGACATTAATATTGAGGATATTTTCATCTTTGAATCAATGTAGTATTTGAAAAGTAGTGTTTGTGAACAAGTCTAAAGCAATAGATCAACTAAATGCAGGTAAATTCAAACCATTTTTTTTCCTTAAACAAGCACAAGAAAAACATGTCTTAGCATTTGCTTAAAGACACTATTCGAAGAAACATGAAAGGAAACAAGATACAACTTGCATATAATACAAAAAAAATGAAACAACAAGTAGTACTAGATGATTTGTGTCACTCAACATCAAGAAAAAGATTAAGGAACAGGTCAACAAAATTATCAATGGTTGAACAAAAATATTGAGCATAAATAAATGATACACCTATCTTTCATTGTTCAATATGCCAAAGAAATTTCTTTAGAATATATGTTTTGTCGATGAAAGAAGTGAACTAAAAAACACACGAAAGACCATTCGAAAACCACTAGCTTGTTTCCATGAATTTGAAAAGCCTAGTTTTGAAAATGTGAAAAATAATAGTTGCTTCATTTGTAGGCTTTGAAAAAAAGCATTTTCAGATGACACAATTCCTAAATATGCAGGCAAAAATAAGAAGAAATAAAGGCACTCAAACACTTAGTCAACTTAATGAACTAGAAGAAAGACTAATGGCATTACAATTGCCCTTTTTGCAAATAAACGAAATGAGCCATTGACATAAAAAACCACAACTAGGTTTAACTGGAGGAGTCATCAATGTCCCAACTAATAAATGTAGAATTCAATCTGTGTTACCTCGAAACATAAAAGACATTGACACAATGGAAGTTGTGCTGCAAAAGCATTTAAAATTCAAAAGTGTCTATGCATTTGGTCGGGTTAGTTCACATAGTCATGAAAACATTAAAACAATTATGCAAAACAATGCTTTGCAAGTTAGAAAATGCCAATATAAACAACAATTGGAAACAAGTGTTCATAGAAAACCAAGGAGCATATGACAATACATATGATATTGAAAATAGTGAAAATGATAATCAGGATATTGATGAACCGATCACAAAAACATTGGCTCATGGTTTCACTGATCCACATACTATCCATGACCTTGTGAATAGGAAAATTAATATTGCACTTCCTGCAGGCTATGTGCCATTAGGATTTTTCCAAGATAAACACTGAGAAGAAATGAGTTTTGCATCATTGTTCTATGGAAACAAACATCCAAGTGATCTGTTGAAAAACTTTACATATAAAAAAATCTATTAATGGGAAGTCCTACATAAAAATCATGACTTTTCTTACGATACAACTAACCTATTTTCTAAAGCAATTCAATTTATCATAAACCAAGTATTGAATTTTATGTGGATTAGAATTAGAAAAGGTGAGTTGAAAGGAAGAAAATTACTTGCAAAAGATGTCAAATCCAAACCAAATTTGGATTTCATTTTGAAATCCGACATTAGCTACATGGATTTAGAGAAAAATCGCACTTCACCAAACTACCATCAACAAATACGTAAAAAAAATATGCAATGATTCGACAACTAGGTCCACCTACTTTCTTCGTGTCCTTTAGTAGCGTAGAGCATCTTTGGGAGCCTTTGATGAATGCATTAAAACATATAAGGAAACGTACTAACAGGCCAAACAAAAATGAATTAGAAGAAAATGAACCACACACATTAATAGGAAATGATCCTGTAACTTGTGCACATTACTATAGATCTAGGATGGATGCTCTGTAACAATTAATAGCTCATGATTACAAGTATTATGGAGAAATTCATGACTACTTCTACATCACAGAATTCCAAAACAGAGGAATCAAGCATGAACATGGTTTATTATGGATAAAATATGCACCGATCTATGGTAAAGATGCAGACATTGATGTTGAAAGTTTTGATGATAAATACTTTTCAATTGAGTCATCAATTTCACCAAAATCTCTTAGAACCGTCTAACATCATTGTCACATAAGAACTTGTAGGAAACATAAAAAATCTAATTGTAGATTTAATTTCCCGATATCTCCAATGAAAATAATGAAAATACTTGAACCTTTGGAACTTGATAGTGCTAAAACGAAAACAAATGAAAAGCTAATATTTGACACAATAAACGATGTCAATTATGATCAAAATAATACATTTGATAGCTTCTTGCATAACATTGAATTAACAAATGATGAATACACACATTCTATCCAATGCACACTAAATCACATAACTTAATTGCTATAAAGAAAGTCATCTGACACCTGGAAAAATATCTTTGCTCGACACATCCTGGCAATTTGGATTGCAAACACTCACTCTCAATTTGTACTTGATTCATATGTCATTGCGATGTACTGCAATTCCTATATGGAAAAAGAAGATAAGACACTTACATCAACCTTCAAGAACATATGCAAAAATTACCTTAAAACAAAATCTGATATAATGGACAGTATTCATTGTCTAGGAAAATATTTAGTAAACATGCAACAAATGTTTGAACAACAAGAAATTTACATTGTGCTATCACTTCCATTAAACTATAGTTCACGAAAATATATTTTCGTTAACTCTCCTATAGCGAAACGTGCATTTGTTTTGAAAATAAAAAAAGACTTGCTAAAGGAACCAAATGACTTTGAAGACATAATGTGTCCATCAGTGATTGACTATTATATTCTATGACCTATAGCTATTAAAGCTATATGTTTAGCAAAATTTGCATCTAGTTATACAAACAAAGGGAAAAAACACAAACAAGAAAATAAGCCATATGTCATTCAGTGGGTGAGATATAACAAATACAAAGACATTGAATTTTTTTGTAGAGAATAGTTAATGTTATACTATCTGTATCGAGTCAATGGGACTATGATCAAGCAACATCACCCAAGTTGGCAATCTGCATATGTTGCATTAGAAAAAAAAATTAGGCAAAACGAACAAAAAAATAGGTTTGTTACAGGACCTAGATGGGGTGACATAGATGATCAAGTCAATGTGATAGAAACACAAATGGAACAATTATTTGACATAGATACTCTAAAACCAAATGAAACAGAGAATACAAGATTTGATAAATCCATCAATGGAAAATATGAAACCTATGATTTCCAAAGTGATGTGCAACATTTCCAACATACAAAGAACTTGACTCTACTATCTACAAGGCCATATGAAAGTGTCAAACAACAAAATATACTAGAATACATAGAGTATTATAAGTTAATATGATAATTAAACCCAGAACATGCAACATTAGTAGCTCACTTGATAGCAAGGAAACTATATAAGCCAGATGAACCAAATCATTTGTTCTTGAAAGGACGTGCACGAAGAGGAAAAAGATTTACAGCACTAGAAATTTTCTATTCCTTATTATGCATACATAATGGCACATTGGATTATAATCCAACACAGCTAAAATGAATAATCACAACACATACAGGAAAAGCTACATTTAACGCATGTGGTGTCACATTGCATTCTGCATTCTATTTACCCTTTAACATCAATGATTGTTCTTCACTAAACAATGAAAAGTTAGATACATTATCAAAGTGCTTCAAACAACTTTGTGTAGTTCTTATAGACGAGGCATCACTTGTTGGTGCAACAATGCTTTATCAAATTGATAAGTGACTCCACCAAATCCTCCATACGCCAACTTCATATTATGCTAATGTTGACACGATATTCTCTGGTGATCTCTACCAAGTAATCCCTATAAGGGACTCTCTTATATTTTAAAACCCAAGAATAAAAAAAACATAATTCCATATGGCTTTTGGACAAAGAAAATAAAATGTTATCAACTATATACATCAATGTGTCAAAAAGACCCAATCTTCATCAATTTCCTAAACAGGATGAGATTAAACACGCAAACTGATAAAGATATTGCATACATTAATGAAAATTTCCATAGGCCGCCACCTTTAGATCCACTTTTCCCAAACATTTTCTACTGAAACAAGGATGTTCATAATCATAATACAAAAATTCTTTCATTGGCACATGGTCAACAAATAACACTTAATGATATTGATGAGCATGAAATTGTTGGATCAATAGTTGAGTTATATGCAGGAAAATATAATACCAATGATGGATTAGTCAATGACGCTGAAGGCATTCTCACATGTTACTCATCCAATAACAATGGAAATGACATTATTTGGATAGAATTCTAGATGTAAACATTGGAAAGCATCAAAGAAACAAATTCAAGGAGTTGTATGAGATAAATATATTGTTAGCATGGACATCAATTTTTCGAATTGCAAAAGCATTAGCAATGTCCCACAACAAATTGAAAATCACAATTCGAAAACAATTCCCAATACAATTAGCTTGTGCATGAACAATACACCGAACATAAGGACTAACATTGGATCAACTTGCATTTGACCCAACTAGTGTCACCAAACATGGGCTATTCTATACTATACTATCACATGTTAAAACTATTGACTCGTTATACTTGATAAACAAGATAACGCCCCAAAACTTTGATGTACAGAACAAGATATTAAATGAAATGAAAAGAATAGAAATAATTGCTTCATGGAAACTGGAATTTACGAAAAAAACCTAACAACCCAATTTTTTTTTCAATTGCAACTTTAAATACACATAGTCTCCATGCACATCTTAGCAATGTTATCCATGAAAAAGACTTATTAGACAATATGATTCTATGTTTTGAAGAAATGCACTTGTACATTCCACCTAAAAACAAACAATTCCTACCATCCAAGTTTGCCATAGCAAATTACATGCATGACATCCTTACTTGTGTAGAGAAGAATATATTGATCAAAGAAACAAAAGAAATTGTAACAAAAAAACTGAACTCACGCTAATTGACATCTACTTCCAACAACCAATTTTATTAATCAACATTTATGCAACTCCGTTTGAACAAGTGTCTGCAATAATAGTAATGATTAGAAAAGCAAAATCACAAACTACACGTGTTAATTGTGTCTTCTTAATCATTGGTGATTTTAACATTGATATTCAATTAGAAACAACTTGCACTCTAGCTCTTACAGAATATATGAAAACTGAGAACTTGCAAGAAATAACAATTTATGTCCACGATAAAAAACAACAATAGATCATATCTGAGCAATGTGAAACCAATATTGAAAATTCATATTGGTTTGATCATAGCATAATTTATGTTTTTCTACAACTCTAATCAAAACATGGTATACACTTTGTTGCATTTCTAGCCACAACAAAAGCTAGATTTGTGTGCATCCCTCATGTGCAACAATCTACGTACAATAATGTGCCTTGCCTTAGAATTGTCAATGCATCTAATTTGCTCTTTGTCTTCTGATTTCATAGGTTTCTATTTTCATTAGGAAATTTGATGTGTCAAAACTAAAATATGTTTAAGTTACACAACTAGTGTTTCAAACATATAACTCTTGTGAAATGTTTTCAATAACTAATTTACAATACGTTTGTTTCCTTGTTGTGCTTTCATGAGTGTACCAATAGAAAAAATGTCAACTCGTAAAGCAGATAGTGCAACAAGAAAAAATGAATCCATTCATAAATAAGATAGTGCAATAGCAGAAATGGATACAGTCATAAAGCAGATAGTGCAACAAGCATAAATGAATCTAGCCATTTAGACAAACGGTTCACTCTTTTTCCTTTCACAATCAAGAACAAACGAACTAGTGTTTGCATTTATACATTAATTAATTTATACATTTTATTTTTCCATTTTAGTATTTTTAGTATTCGTATTTATACACTAATCAATTTCAGTTTTTCTTTTTTCGTTTCACTCTTTCTAAAATATCTAGTAGGCAAATGAAAAAACAACAAAGCAAGAAATAGTAGCATCGTCCATAATGTACATTTGCATGGGAAGTTTAATAATTATATTTGAAGGTGATGTGTTAGTGTTATATGGTCCTTCTACTCCAGTACCCTCCTCACCACAGAAGGCACAAGTTGTACATGACAACCTTGTTGATGTGCATGAACAACTTACAATAACCATCAACATAAGTGATAAACTAATCTCTCAATTTTCCTTGTATTTCTCTGTTGGGAAAAGTGTTCGTATAATAGGATTCAACGTCACTAAGAAAATAAAATATGAAAGAGATGATGCCAACCACTGTATCTAATTGAATTCAACATTTGTTGTTGAGACAATACCCATGCTTTGTTCTTAACGTCGGCTTACTCCAGACACTACAATTGCTATGCTTTTAGAGGAAAATATAGATTATTGAGTTGGAAGCATCACAACACTTGTCAAAGGATATTACCAGCAGAACAATCATCAATTTGAAATATATGTCAAAGGTGGTGAAACAAATAGTGACTGTGCTTCGGTATTGTGTCAAATCTTCTGTTCTATTATGCTTAGCTTTTTATGTGTCCCTTTTTTCTTTCTCTTGCTAAAAGAATTTATTTTTTGATGCTTTTTCGATCACAACTAATCAAAATTTTCACTTAAATTTCTTTCAGGTGTATTTGACCGAACAACACAAGCAAAATTTGTTGAACTACAATATGATATAGTAAGAGGGGATATAGTAAGAGGAAAGACAATCTTGCTTCTCTTCAAAAACATGGTTCGAATTGGACCAAGAGAATCGCATACCATATGTACATGTTTATCAAGCTTATTTGAGCCACTTAATGATGAATTGACAAAATCTTATCTACATACTCTTGCCAAAACAAAGCTCGAGGAAGGTTTTCAATTGCATTTCAACTACTTCTTATTTTTAGACTCTACCAAAAATAAATGTTCAACTAAGTTTTCTGGTGCATTTGAACTTTTTATAAGCATTTCTCTATTTCTTCTTGAACTATTTACTTTTTCTCTTACTATTTTTTCTTTTCCTTACATTATTCATCTACTATAAACCTAACAAAAATATTTGTATTCCCAATTGAACTATTACAGATTAATGGAATTCTCAAACTAGTTGATCTGTTTTTCCCGCCATACAATACATTCTGCAATGAGTGTAAACAACTGATTAGAACAACAAACTGTCGAGTCAATAACATGCTTTATTGCACGAATTGCATTGACAAAAAGTTATTTTCTTATGAACACAGTCTACAATGTACAATAAAAGATGCAGATGGAAAGCTAGATTGCATCCTTCCAAAAGACCTTCTTAAAATCTTCTTTTCAACTTTTCTGCAAATATCCTTTGCAGAATATAAACAAAACATCTCTACAACTATTTTCATGTTACGTGCATTTTCACTTGAGGGAACCTTCACAATTTCCATGGAAAATATCATTTTGGATATCAAGAAGATTTGATACCTTCAATTACTTTGTTAAGCGCAAGTTTTTTTATATGCATATTGATAGTTCTATTAACCATCAGTTTTTGTAACTTGCATCTTAATAATTGTAAATATGAAAAATTTTGTATATATCTTCAGAATTTTGTTGTTCAATAAAAAAAGATGTATCTTCTTTCTCTTTGTTTTCAACCTATCTCTCCCTTGTAATACTTGTCTTTTTATTGTTTCAATTTTGTTCCCACTTCTCTTTGCATTTTATTTTATTTATTACCATTTAAATAATGACATCAATTTTAACCACTATACCATATAATCACGTGATTACTAGTTGTTACCCTAATCTTATTGGGCAGGAGTTGAACCAATTTCTTTAAAGTCTCAGAGAGAATAATTTTCCAACTTGCTCCCTTATGCCCCAGTTGTTCATGCTTACCCGACTTTGAAATTTATTTTGATAATATATTTAGTTGTAAAAGGTCCAACTGCTATCAATGATTCCACATGGATGATGCCTTAACTTTCTCAAAAGGTTTTCCTTCTCTGACAACTTTTGCAATTTTTATTTTTTCAATATACTTGGTCATGGACATGTGATGTCCTATATTGAGGATGATGATATTGTAGAACTGTGGACGATCTCAACCACTTCAATGCATCCATGCTCTTGGCCCAGAGGAAAATCGAGTTTCTTGACCGACCATCCAAAATTTGCTGAAGACATACTTACATACAAGCATATATATGTATCTTTTTTGGAAACCGTTATATTTCTCATATAATACAATATATCTTATAGCTTTTTTCGTTCTAAAAAATATTTGTAATTTGGTGTTATGGAATTTAGTTTTCTCTATTATTGGAAATTTATCCTATCCAGATTATTTATTGATCTAGTTTTTGTTTTTTTCGAGGTTCATCATATTTTGAACCTCAAGGTTCCAAGGTTCCAATTTGATGACGTCCACGACATAGTCTTATATACCAGATGTTTCTTTTTAGGAAAATACTAGGCATAGTGCCTATTCTGGTGGCAGTAATTAGACAATGGAGATCAAGTCTCTCGCCTGTGTCTACTCACCACACAATCACAGCATATGCTGGTAGTTTTAGTTCTGCTTATTTCCTTTTTAGCGTTAGATGGTATCTCCAATATTTTACTCGCTTTGTGAGTATTAGTTCGAGGTACTTTACCTTTTTCTTTCACTTGTATGAGGCATATCAATATAGATTTAAATTCTTCTTCTGAATCGTCTGAAATAGCTTGTTGTTATCAGGATGATGCTAACACACAGATTTAGCATTATGAGGTATGAAATGCACAGCGATTACCATTACATACAGTCCGAATTCTCTCATAATTCATGGCTATTACTTTCCATAATCCGTTGATACTATGTTTATGGCTGTTCTACTTCTATGAGTAGCTTTCTCTAATTTCCCCAACATGATAGAAATTTGAGTTCTCTGATACTTGATAATTTGAATTCCACAACTAAATGAAAACTCAAATAGCATGAAGATTCAAACTAGAGTGATAATTCAAACAAATTGATCATTCAAGCCACAAATAATTTGGACTTTCTGTTAATCGGGATTTCACCCAAACGCATCTGAACTCCACCCAAGAAAAATAAAACAATAGTTCTGCGCTTCCACTGAACTGGAAACCCACCACATGTCTTGGTTGCAAATATACTTTTATCCTTGAGCTTGAGACCAATATTGAACTTTTGTGGTTAAATCTTAAGTATATATTTTCACAAGTGCTACTGATATTGCATTTGATTTGGATATAGTTTCATTTCCTTTTCCTTCATCTAAAAAATTCCAACACATGGAATTTATATTATTCCTTCAAATGAGTATTTAGATTATTACATTAGCAATAATTGCTTAATTTGCTTCAGCAGAAATGCATTATTTCCACTTATTCCTGCAGAATAATATCGTGATTATGGCTTTTGTAATGTTGAAGAATTAACTCATTATTGACTTTGGACAATTTTCATGGTTAATTGTGTTTGTATCTTAACCAAGTAGTTATTCTAAGAAGTTCAGCTAACTTATGTCCAGTGCAGTGTCAGTTCAGCCATATAAAAGGATTAAGCCTGCATATTTGTCATGTGCGGCACCTCGGATACTACCTTCTCCAAGAAGATATCCTAAGCATGCACCGCCTATTCCTTAACTTGTAGCAGAGGATGATGAATCTGTCTGCGAATTTAAATTTGTTTGCACAATATTACATGGAATGCCTCATATAAGCCTTCTCATATTCAGAGTGTAGTACAATTAATAATGAAATAGTGTACCGGTATTTCATATTTGATTATATAAACTAGACTTTGGGAAGCATGCTTCTCCATTCAATAACGTCTATAATTTTTGGTAAATTGCATTATGTGGATAGTACATAACATGTTGATTGGTAAATCTTTCGGTGGATCCAGAGTCATTTGAAATTGCAGTAGGGGATATCTAGGGTCTTTTATGAGATTGTGTTACTTTGCTGTAATGCACTATAGAGCTTATGCTAGACATTATGTGAAGGAAAGGATAATGTGCTCTGCAGAATCACTCAGGTAGTAATCACTTTGCAAATAGCTGAGCATGCTTTGGCTCATTCAACCGGGAATATTTGGGAATCCGAAGATATGGACTCTGTCAATTTTGACTGCTCCATGTCCGTCAAATTCCCAAATATTCAGGGAATCTGCAATTTACTTAAACTCAACTTATTTGCCATGATATCAGTCACTAATGCTTCTTAACGAGGAAACATATTAATTTTCAATAAAAATTCATAACAAAAGTGCTAGACCACAGGGCTGAGCATCTAGAACCAGACTAACTCAAATAAGATAGCCTATTTGGCATCGAATGACATCGAAATAAAAAAAAAATAGTTCACCTGTGCTTATATCTTCATTGACCTGTTCCTGGAAACACTACACATCGGTGATCATGTCAACGTGGCATATGTAGAGTTCATTTCAAATACACGGGTAAAGATTTTCCTGCCGGAGAGTTTCCTTGCCTATGATCCTAGTCCTCGCATAGGACTAGTGTGGATATGTTGCTTTGTCTACACGCATTGCAGAGTGTTATTTTCTTCTTGATAATTGCGTATACCACTTTTTTTGAAATTTTCCTCAATAAAATTAATATTTCTAGCACATCTATTCTTTTAATTAATTTCTATATTTACATTATCTTATTTTTTATTTCATAATTTGTATGCACACTAATTTAATATAGTACTATATTAAATAAATGTAAAAAATTATATTCGATGTTAGAATTTAATTTATTTTTATATATTATTAAGTCGAGAAGTTATTGATGGATACTTTGGTTTTTTTTTTGTTGAAGTTAGACATTTTAAAAAAGAGTTTTAAATAAAAAATCCTCATTTGCAATAATAAAAATTATAATAATTTTTATAAAGTTTTTTGATAGATGTTGATTTTGTTAAGGAACTCCTAGATATTAAGTCACTAGTTCAATTCCACTCCCTGTTTAAGCATTATTGTTAGGCATGATTAAGATGTAGCCTCATCAATGAGAAACTTAAAAAAACAAAACAAAAAAGCCTTAAATGATTATACATTTTTGGTTAGTTTTAATTAAAAATATTATAAAATATCAATAATCTCATTTTCATTCCCGGATCCGGGTGACGTCTGGGCATTCAATGGTTTTCATGCAGCTTAATGTACTGCCACCTGCAATGTAGCGTGGCATCCCAGATCACAATCGATCGCGGAGGGAATGTTTTTATGGTTGCAGGACAAGGCAGGCCGGCGCCATTAATGCAGGACGCACCTCGAAGCTGCCTGTTGAGGGTTAAATACATGCCGCTTCCTTACGTTTATTCCACTTCCAGTGTTCAAGTCTCTGGTTCTAGGTTTGGTTTTCAGTTATGGTGTGAAGGTGAGAACGCGCCCGTTTTCAGAGGCAAGATTCAGGCTCGCTCGGGTTTGAATTTGCAGCACCTCAAATTCACCTGCGCGCTCCACAAAGGAACTCGTTCAGTGGCTGGGGTAAGTGCTCTGTTATCTATAATATCAGTTTTGTCTGTGTTGCTTCTCGGTCTAGGGCTTCAATTGTCTACACTTACGGGCCTCGGGTTCAATTGGGTCATTCCTCTGGTTTTAGGCTCTGTTCCTTTGATTTTTCTGTGTCTGTTGGCAAAATGAAGCGCCATGGGAAGCGGACTCGTTCGGGTGACCGCCCTGGCAGTGGCAAGCGGCCCTCAGTCAATCCTCGTTCCAACCCCGCGCTTTCGCCCATCAACCTCTCTTCCTCTCCTGAGGACCTTCCCCCCAGCAATCCTCCTCGCAAGCCGATTCCCAATAGTGCCTTTCAATCCACCCATTTTAAATTCCAAAGCAATTTGAATAGGCATTTGATCTCTGCTCAGATCACCATTCTCATGACGGAAGAAGAAAACCAGGTCGCTCCTCTTTTCTGCATTGTGCCCAACCCCTCTCACAGCAGTGAGCGCTCCTCGGCCGAGGATTCTCTGGGTATCAAGCGGGAGATTGAACCTGTTATGCAGGTTAATTTCCCCCCTATTATCCCTCCCCTGGTTGACTGTGACCAAATTGAAGTGGAGACAGATGCAGGAACCGCCGACCTCGACAAGGTGATGGAAGGCAAGGAGCCTCTTAGTCATGATGACGTGTGTTAGGATGCCGAGGAGACACATGGGGAAGCAGAGGAAAATGATTAACCTGCGGTGCGATTTGCCTTTTTTGGTTCTTTGGTGGGTGCTCAGATAGCATTACCCAGACATTTTGGTCATGGTTCAGCTTGACGGCATCAACTCCAGGTTATGGTCTTCCACTGACACAACGTCTGTTCTCCTCCTGGATCTTTGCTACCAGTTCTGCTCTTCTGTTTCTCTTCTTGTCTATCAATCTCTGTCCACTTGTAATGCCAATTTAGTTGGCTGTATGTCTTTGCCTTCCCCCAGTTCTCATAGTTATTGGGCAGTTTTGTAATGTCAATGGCTCTCGGGTTCCCGCCCTTGCAGCCTCTGCTATATGTAAAAATATTTTGATTTCCAGTTAATAGAATTAGTTGTTACAGAGAAAAAAAAATAATAATCTCATTTTCATTGAGCTCTCTTGGTTTATTATTAATATTACAATTCAGTATGGAAAAATTTATAGTGAAAATATTTCACTTTCACTTTTAAAAATATCAATAAAATATTTCTACGTTTCCGGAAGGGTATATGTGATCCGTCCAACTTTTCGGGTGGGAACTCCATGAGAGTAAACGAGTGTTGGATTTCCTTTTATCAGAACTTCTTGGATTATGTATTCCGCGATTAACAGTAGAAATATTGAATTTTATCATCTTTGACCAAAATTTAGATTAAAAAAATGAATGAGATGATTTCATTATGGACCAAGGTTTGATTAGAAAATTAGTTAATTAATTTGAATGTGAAGTGAAAGAGAGTGGAAAAATGATAGTTGAAGTAAATTAAAATATGAATAAATATTCACCAAATTGAGGAGAAAAACTATGTTCTTTTTGGAATTAGAATAAATGAGTTATTTTCGAAAAAGGACATACAAATAAGGAATATTTTACCCTATGAATTGGTTAATTATGGAACGATTTGGATGAGCTTTGTGATAATTTAAGAAATAGGAGAATGATAAATTGTAGAAAATTAAAATTAAATTTATTGAAAGATTTTAGAATGAAACCTAGATAAATATAAATGGGGGGATAATCTAATGAAAAATCAAAGGATTATAATGCAAAAGGGAGATAATGAGACACTAGGGAAATTTAAGGACGAGAGAAGAAATCAGAGCAAGATAAAAAATAAAAAAAAAAAATTAAGAAGAGAAAGTGAACGGAGCTAGGAGAAGGAACCAGAATTCTATAGGGATATGTGAAGGGGGAGGGAGGGGCACAGAGAACAGGGTCGGGTCAAGAGTCAAGGGTGAAATGGTTGGTGACAGATTTCCACGATTGGCTAAGCTTGTAACCATCTTCCCTATCAAAATTATCAGGGTTTTTCTCGATTTCGAGGGCTTCTCGAATTATACGAGAGTGGTAAAAAGGGGAAGAAGTAATGACTTTAGCTTGGTTGAAACAGATTAGGTGTTTGGTGTTATAAGAGTGCTCTGCAATGGCGGACTTTGAAAGATGGTTATGGTTGGCATCAACAATATGTTCCTTGAGGTGGGCTTTGAACGGGTGATCTATTTGACCAATGTAAGATTTACTGCAAGAATAAGGGATTTTATAAACCCTTGATCCTAGCATTGGATCTGATAAGTCTTTGGGTGAGCGAAACAATTTCTTGAGGGTTTTATGGGGTTTGAATACAGTTTTAATGCTTTTCTTAGCCATAATCTTGGTAATAAGATCAGTGGTCCCTTTTATGTAAGGGAGGGTGACTTGGCAACAAGAGGGGGAGGGGTCCATCTTTTTAGGTTTAGGGTAAGCCATAGATTAGAGTGCTTTGGAGATCTGAGCAGAGGAATAGCCATTGGCCTTGAAAGCCTTGACTAGATGAGATTTTTTAACTGAGAGAGAATGCGAGGCAGATATTTTTAGAGCTCGGGAGAAGAGTTTTTTGAGGACACCAAACTTTTGGGATGGGTGGTGATGGGAGAGAATGTGGAGATAACGGTTAGTATGAGTCTTTTTTCTATAAAATTGCAAGGAGGGGGTGCGATTGGGGAGGTGAGTAACAAGCACATCAAGGAACGAGAGGGATTTTTTAGATTCAATCTCCATAGTAAACTTGATAAAGGGGGAGATGCTATTAAGATGGCTCTAAAAGGCATCAAGGGTGTGGCATCCATGTTGCCAGATGGCAAAGGTGTCATCAACAAACTGGAACCAACATTTGGGTTTGAGATGCCAAGAGTTGAGAGCTATGAGTTCAAATTGCTCCATAAAGATGTTAGCCATGACAGGAAACAGGGTGGAAACAGGGGGGAGCCCATTGTTGTACCTTTCGTCTGCTCATAGATACTACTTTTAAAGGAGAAGAAGGTGGACTAAAGGAAATTTTGGATTAAGCTTAGGATTTCTTGGTCAACTAATTGGAGATAAAGAGAAGAGCTTCGAGGACAGGGATCTTGGTGAAAAGGGAAACAATGTTAACCAAAAGGTCATTCTCATCAATCAT
Organism: Pinus taeda; assembly: GCA_000404065.3. Taxonomy (NCBI): domain Eukaryota; kingdom Viridiplantae; phylum Streptophyta; class Pinopsida; order Pinales; family Pinaceae; genus Pinus; species Pinus taeda. The sequence continues at coordinate 48,368 of APFE030187271.1, read as the reverse complement.
AATGGAACTAGTCTTCTCAATGAAGTTCACAGAATTCTTGATGTAAGAGGGAGTGGAGCCCACAAATTGTTGAAGGTTGGAGGCTAGATAATGATTCACCGCATGGGTAGGAGCTCCAATGGAACTAAAAATGGGGCGGAGGGGGATATCAAGCTTATGAATTTTTGATTGACCATAAATGTTAGGAGTTTGGGGGGCCTAGGGAATGAACTTGCGCTGAATGACAGTAGGTATAGAAGAGGATTTTATAGCCGTGGAAACCAGTTGAGAGATATCATTTAGGGGGTTCTTAGGAAGGATTTAATAAGAAGAAGAAGACAAGAGATCTGTCATCTTGGACTCATAATCAGAAGTGTTCATGACAACCGAAGAATTACCTTTGTCATCTTTGAAAACAAGGATATTAGGATTATCATTAAGGCGCTTGATGGATTGGAATTCCTCTTTAGAAAGTTTAGGGATGGGAGGCTTGGCGCGACGCAAAATTCTACCACATTCTTACTGGATTTCTTTAGTAGAGTGAGGAGGGAGGTTCAGGGTCATCAACTCAATGGAGCAAAGGATCTCTTCCAAGGGAATCTTGTGAGGAGAAAGAGAAAAATTAAAATATTTTTCTAGGAGTTGGAAGGTATGGGGATCAAGGATGAGCGAAGAGAGGTTTACCACAAAAGGAGGATGAGAATAGGAAGAAGAGGTTGATGAAATAGAAGAGGGCGAGGTCTTAAGAAGAAAATTATTAGAATTAATATTAGTAATCAAAGAAGGGGAATTACATTTGCCAAGTGCCTTACAATTTGAGAGACTAGATTCAACATGAATCACAATAGCATGAATATTAGAGTCAATAGAGGGATTACTAGGGATATTGATTTGATTAGAATGAATAGAATTAGAATGGACTGATATGGAATTAGAGAGAGAAGTAAGGGAATTAGTGGGAAAGTCGAACCCCATCGGGAGGTTAGGGTTGGTTAGGGTTAGGGTTGGTTAGGTTTGAAATGGGTGCAATCGACTTAGAGAACGAATTAGCATGCAGGGAGGGGGTGCAAGTTAAAAGGGAGGAGCAGTCGGAATAGGGCAACGATGGTTTGAAATTATATGGATTGACAGACACACATCTTGAAGGGAGGGTGGGTGATGTTGAAATGGACGTGGAGGGAATAGTAAAATCCAGATTCGGATTAGTTGTATAGGTTATTAAGTTAGGAGCAGTCAATGAATTATGATCATCATTCATGATGGCTACTGGTGGTAGCACATTAACACTAAACAAAATGATGGAGTCTAGATTAGGAAGTGACGTGTTAGAGATGAGATCCAAGCTAGATAGGACAGAGTTGGATGTAGTGGGTCGGTTGGTACATTCGACAGAGGATTACGAGGAGGTGTACTCGGCTTCAAAGGTGATGTAGTTGGCTTCTGAGGTGGCTAGATGTATCGAGGAAGGGTAGGTAAGTTCGAGCTGTCGGTGAAGGGGATCAACAGAGGGAGAAGGTTGCAAAGAGGGGGACAACTATGAAGAGGGGGAATGAGCTTAATGGGGAGGGTGAAGAGGCGGAATGTGATTGTAGGCTAATGAGCATTCAAGGGGAGCAAAAATGCCTGCTTTGATCACTGAAGGGTGAGGTCTGCAATCTAGATGAGGCCGAAGTAGGAGGGTGGTGTCAAGCCCATGATTCGGTGGTTTATGTGTGACAGAGTGGGGTGACGCACCCTCAATTAAAAGTGACGAGCCGGGCGAGCGACGAGTTGGTGAATGGGAAAGTAGGTTGTGACGTTTGTTACGATGATGGGACGAGTTGGTGTTGTGACGAGCTAGGGCGGTCGGTTAAAGGTGCCGAGGACACGAGTTGCGATGAGCCAATGAAGAGTCGAAAAACCAAAATTTGGATAAGTGTGGAGACTTTGCAGAGGTAATATTATACGGTTCAAAGTTGGGCATGTGGACCCAGCAGGGTGGGGACATGGGCAAGCCGACCTAAAATGGGAGTGAGTTTTCCAATTTGAGAGGTCGGCCTGCCTAGGCCGACCCACGATAAATCCTTGGAGAATCATATAACTAAGAGGACACCATGGTGGAGAGAAGCCATCAAATCAATTGAATTTCAATCATTCAAGTGTGAGTTCAAGGATAAGGTGGACGAGCAAAGGAGTGGTCGAACTGAGTTAAGGCAAGGTGCAGGTAGCTCTAGACCAAAGCATCGAGCCGAAGAAACAAAACACATAGTTTTTGGTTTCGCAGATCGCAAGTTGGGCACATCTACCCAACAGACGAACTGGGTAGGGCGTTGTTGTATGTAGTGGGTACGTCTACCTTACGGGTGACCCACGGAGGGCGTGTTGCACGACAAGGTAAGATGGACAAACGATGAGTTCTACAGTGTGACTTCGATTAAGGTTGTAGTTACAGTTGCAGTAAGGCATGTAGAGGTTCGGGCGAAGCATCGGGTGGTTGGAAAAGCTACGGATAGGCGCTGGGAAGGGCGACACACCGGAAGCGAAGACTAAATGGTGCGACGAGCTACAAAACTAGGTTTTGCAATGATTTTGTGTGGAGGGTGACTCAGATAGGGTGCCTCTACCCAACAAGTTGGGTGACCCGACTCGGCAGGGGTGGGCGCTCTTGAACGGTGCTTCGGGTGATATTGAATGGTGCAGGCCGAACTGTGTATTTTAATAGAAAAAGTAATAAGGAAGTTGGGGTTCCTCTTCAAAGACTGTACTTGTATATTTCATAAAGATTATTATTATCATTGTGGGAAGACTCATATTTAGGGAGTTTCCCCTCCTGTTAAAGATTGTATCTGATGTGCATATGTTATAAATGATAATGATGATGAAAAAAGATTAAATGAATGTTTCTGCTGTGTTATGAATGTTAAATGCTTATAAATTGAAAAATAGACTATGGAATGTTAGTCGTAGTCCACACTTGAAAGTATTGTTGAAAAGAAATCGGGTGGTGGTGCCGCACTTGCCTATGAGCGGTTGAAAGACTATCGCCAAGATAGGGGCATGATAGGTGGTATCAGAGCTTGATTTAGTTGAACTAGATTTACAGATGAAGTGATACAACTGCACTTTGTGACAGTTGGTATCAAAGGCTTCGATGATTTAGTTAAAGTTTTGGGTTTTGAAGGCTGATGACTGTTGAAGGTGAAGCAGGTACTGAAGACTTGCCAAACAGATGAAGATGGTTTGAAAGGCACTTCAAAAACTTGAATACATGACTGATTATTGGAAATATGAAGCATAGAGACAATATGAAGCTCTTGTTCAAGAGTGGGAACTCTTGCTACATATGGGAAGCAAGATAGTAGACATGCGAGAGGACTTGAATAGCCTTCATGGGAAGACTGATGAACTCAAGGAACTTGATGAGGAGATACGACAGGGTGATCATAGACTCCAAGAACTCATGGATGAATGGGTTCGACTAAGGGAGAAGAGCACCATGGTGCAAGCTAAAGTCAAGGAAATTGAGGATGAAATTAAGAATGACTTTCTTGGCAAAAAGCTAGTTGTGATAGAGCAAGATGAGCTTGATTACATTGGCAAACTTGGGGACTATCATCGAAACATGCAGCAAGATTTTTAGAAGATTGGTTCACTTCGAATGGAAGGAGTCAATGTGTTCTTGATTGGTACACTTAAGCAGGATGCAATGGAGGACAATCTTGAAGTAAATCAAGTTGAACCAGGATAGAATTTCTTAGATGAGCTAAGCAAGGAGTTGAAGTACCTTAAGAAGGAAGTCTGGTTGAAGCAAAAGTCGGTAGACTCTTTTGAGGCCGAATTGTTGAAGAAGGTTGCCAAAGTAAGATGCAATATCAAGCTGAAAGATGATGGAGATGCCTTGAACCTGAGTTTTGTGCAGGTGACCTTACATGGAAAAAGGTTTGTAGCTTTGGTGGACACAATAGCTACTCATAGTTTCCTTAGTAGGAGAGCAACAGATTCTTTTCGGAAGAAAGCTGAAGTGGGAGGAGAGTGGAGTGCTTTCAAAGAAGTGAACTCTACCATGAAAGCTGTGACTGGTGTATTGGAGAACACTTAGGTGAGAGTGGGCTTTTGGTTTGGAAAGTTGGACTTGAGGATCAGTGACTTGGATGATCATTCTATGGTGCTGGGTAAAGAAGTTTTGAAGGTTGCACAAGCCATACCAATGGTGGACCGGGACATTATCTTGATTACAACTGAAGGGAGAACCATGTTGGTTCTGATGAATAGGAGAATTTGCTTGGGATATAGACCAAGAATGGATTCTATGACTTTGTATCCAAGGGATCTTAATGTGAAACATGAACATGTGGAGCAAAGATGACTTGGATGTATGAATCAAACAAAGAAGGAAGGGAAGTTAGTAGACTTCATTGCAAGAGCTAGGACGAAATATGGATGTAGAAAATCAATTTCACACATCTTGAGACACTTGACAGGAGCATCTTCTACGAAGGATATTCACCATGGAGTTGTAGATGGAGGGAGTTAGAATACTTCTTCAGTGGTAGTGGTTGTGGAATATTACACAGGTTGAGATCCGACTGGCATAGTGGAGTTTTGCAGGTATGCCATGAGCATATATGACTTTCAGTTGATGAAAGACAAGCTTGATAAGCTTGGATGTACACATGAGGAGGTTGAGGTTGTGCACAAGTACTTGAGAACGTAGCATCAATCGAATACATGGGTGGATAAGAGTTAGGGAGGGAATTTCCTGTCCCTCCTTTCTCGATAAACAACCTTGGGGATGTGTTGGTGCAGTGGCCTTGACATTTAGGAAGGTTGCACCACCTTGACAAGGGGCCTTGGTGACAAGGCTTCTTTCTTGACTAGTTGATAATGCTTGGATGTATGCGACTGCATAGCAACACATTGGCATTAGCATCATGGGAAACATGTTGTAGATGAGATGGGCACACCATGGACCTGAGCATAGCGTATTTTAAACTTTGATGGATTCTTGATCGAGTTGAGATTGTGACAGCATGCTGAGAAACAACCAACGGTGGCATGGGGGAGGTACATGCTCATGGGTTGAGCATTATGGTTGGATTAGCTACCCAACTATTTCGATGACATGGGGGCTTGTAGTGCACCGAGTTTGTGTCAGATAGGTGTCTTGGTTTCGACTGAGATGTTGTGTTGGATGGAGTATTATGAAGAGATTCACATGATGGGCTATACATGATGGAGACAGTTGTGAAATATATATTGTAAGGATGTTTGCAAGATATGGAATGGCCGAAGTCATGGATTAAGGAGACTTCCTATTTATGAGGCATAGACTGATGGTTTATGTGACATTGGAGCAGAGGCAGGGAGAGATTTGTCGAGGATGAAAACCATTTAGAGTGGGGGAGTATGTCAAGCCAACGAGTCAACGGTTGATGTGTGAAAGAGTGGGGCGACACACCCTCAGTTAAAAGTGATGAGCTGAGTGAGTGACGAGTCAGTTGCAACGATGGGACAAATTGGTGTTGCGACGAGTTGGGGCAGTCAGTTAAACATGCCTGGGACATGAGTTGCGATGAGCCAACAGAGAGTCGAAAAACCGAAATTCGGCTAAGTGTGGATACTTTGTGGAGGTAAGATTATACGGTGCGAAGTTGGGCATGTCGACTCGGCGGGACGACGACATGGGCGAGCCGACATAAAGTGGGGGCGAGTTGGCCGAGTTGAGAAGTGGGCCTAGGCAGGTTGACCCATGATGAATCCTTGGAGAAGCATATAAGTAAAAGGATGACATGGAGGAGATAAGGTATCAAATCAATTGAAGTTCAATCATTCAAGTGTGAGTTCAAGGATAAGGTGGACGAGCAAAGGAGTGGGCAAACTAAGTTAAGGTAAGGTGTAGGCAGCTCTAGATCGAAGCACCGAGCCAAAGAAATAGAACATAGAGTTTTCAGCTTCGCAAATCACAGGTTGGGCATGTCTGCCTGACGAGCAAACTGGGTAAGGCGTCATTACATGTGGTGGGTACGTTTTCTTGGTGGGCAACCCGCGGAGGGCGCGCTGCACGACAGGTTAAGCTGGGTTGAACGATGATTTCTGCAGTGTGACAGCGGTTGAGGTTGCGGTTATGTTTGCGGTAAGGAATGCGGAGGTGCAGGCGAAGCGTTGGGTGGCTGGACAAGCTGTGGAAAAGCGCTGGGAAGGGTGACACGCTGGAAGCAAAGGTAGAACAGTGCGATGAGTTGCAGAACCGGTTTGTGTAATGAGTTTGTTCGGAGGGAGACTTGGGTAGGGCGCCTCTGCCCGACGAGTTGGGTGACCCGACCCTGCAGGTGTGGGTGCTCCTGAACGATGGTTCGGGCACTGCTAAATTGTGCAGGCCGAACTATGTATTTTGACAAAAATTGTAAGAAGGAAGTTGGGGTCCCTCTTCAAAGACTGTACTTGTATATTTCATAAAGATTATTATTATCATTATGGGCATACTCATATTCAAGGAGTTTCCCCTCCCATCAAAGATTGTATCCGTTGTGCATATGTTATAAATGATAATGATGATGAAAGAAGATTAAATGAATTTTCCCACTGTGTTATGAATGTTAAATGCTTAGAAAGTGAAAAATATACTAACTTAGTGTGGAATGTTAGGCGTAGTCCACACTTGAAAGTATTGTTGAAAAGAAATTGGGCGTTGGTGTCGCACCTGCTTATGAGCGGTTGAAAGACTACTGTAAGATAGGGGCATGACAGCGGGGGTGGGGGTCCATGATCCGAAAGATATTGTGCTTTGATTTTTGAAGGGCGGAGAGGAGGCGGAAAATTTTTTCTTCTCAAATTGGTTCATTTTATTAATATTTTAATTTACTTCAACTAACATTTTTCCATTCTCTCCTTCCCTTCACATTCAAATTAATTAACTAATTTTCTAATTAAACCTTGGTCCATAATGAACCCATCTCATTCTTTTTTATCTAAATTTTGGTCCAAGATGATAAAAATTCATTTTTATTTCTAGCATTATTTCGAATGTTAATCATCGAACTCATAATCCAAATTCATTTTAATAATCATTAGGGTCAAATAATTTTAAATATAGTTATATGTCCCATTTCGAAGAATGATTTATATATTCTATTTCCAAAAATAATTGTAGATAGGCCTATATGTCACGTTTTGGAATTGGATTCATATTTTTAATATTTCTTAATCCCCCTTCAACAAACATATTTTACTATCTCCTCCCTACTGACCTTATACTTATTCCAATTTAAATAACTAAATTTCTAACCTTGGTCTTTCGTGAACCCTTCTAATTCTTCATTTATCTAAATTTTGGTCAGAGATAATAAAATTCAATATTTCGACTGTTAATCACCGAATACATAATCCAAGAGTTGCCTATAAAAGGGAATCCAACACTTATTTACTATCATGGCTCTCATATGTCCCTGATGATGGATGGAGTTCCCATCCAAAACGTTGGACCAATCACATATATTGCACAGTTTTCTTCAGGAAATCTATAACAATATGAATCACTGTGGAAGTCTCCAGTCACTTATAACACACATTTCAAAATAAAACTTAATATACATATTAACTAATATATTTCAATATTGAAAACACTCTTTCCTCTAGGGAGTATTTTTGTTTATATATATGTTAATGTTGACCTTAGTAAAATATTTTAATATTCATAAAGAAAAAGTAATTAGAGGTAAAATATTTTAGTTACTTCTTAATAAGAGAGAAATGTTCAATTCATTCAACTTTTAATAATAA
>APFE030187271.1:6843-23866 GCA_000404065.3 Pinus taeda | reverse complement strand
TTTTACAAGTTAATTTTGGTTCTTTTTTTACATTTTTATGGTTTTTTTTAACCAAGATAAAAATGGCCAACATTTAAAAAAAAATATCCACACTTAATACATTAGAAAATTTAAAATGCAAAAAGTCCTCTAAACAAAAAGGGTTGATGCTAATTAACACTTTTCAAAATCAGGATGAAAATCACTAACAAAAAATAAAATGTTCATACTTGATACATAAAATAATTTAAAGTGTAAAAAATAAGCCCTCTAAAAAAAAGTGTTGATGCTCCATCAACACTTTTTAAAATCAGCATAAAAATCACTAACATTTAAAAAAATGTGCATACTTGATACATAAAAAAAAATAAAGTGCTAAAAATACGCTAAAAAAAGGTGTATTATGAATCACCAATTTTCAAAATCGAGTGATTTTTTGCAATCTAAAAAAATGGGTACTAGGTAATTTTCTCGTTTGATTGGTAACTATGTTAGAGGTTTTACATGTAATATGTAGGATATGTTCGAGAGTATTGACCAACCTTGCAATGATGAAGAGTAATCCATGAATAATATATTAATCTAACGCTTATTTTTCATATTTTTGTCTTCGGCATGGTTGTGTTTCACATTGTATCAGAGTTGGTATGTTCCTAACCCGCTCAATCTTGTTTGAGCCACCAGTTTTTATGGCCTTTTTTGTGCATGCCAATCCTACACCTTTGATTTAGATGCCTTGGCATTCTATCTCTTTTATTATTACAGTGCACTCATTTTCCACTATAATGTATCTATATACCTCTCTGAGATCTTCCATTTCCCCTGCAAATTTTGTGTCAATTTCTTTTCGTGGCACTATTTTTGGATGTACGTTATTTTGGACCATTTTCAAGTGCAACCCCCAATACCAACTAGCATTTTCTAGATTGCACAACCCACCTGTTATACATGCACCACAATCTCCAAGTCAGGTGGCTAGTAGATTCACTATTTTATTTTTAACTGAGGTGAACAGGTAAAAACACATCGTTCCAACATTCAATTCAGCAATTACAACAAAGAATTGGAGGGCATGTTGTGTTCAATCACAAATTGTGCACTATGTTGGAGTGTCATTTATTGGGAATGGAGCGTTGAAACTCCTGGTTGGTTTCTCTATTCTTCGATTAAAGCTCGAGGTTTATATGTGAAATTGTATTGACATTGATTCATTATGCAATACTCTTGCATTGATTTTTGTGTTCATGATATAATTTGAATGGTTTCCGTTCAAGTTTGTTGAAGCACTTGGCCTGAAGCTCCTTCGCTAACAAATTTGTATTGGTTGTTATCTTTTCCCTAGTATGATCATACCTGAATAAGCACACTTCTATGGAAATCTTGTAGTGGCTTCTCTACGAAGAGGTTAATCACCAAATTATACTTTGAGCTTGTCTTGAAATGATTTTGAGGGTCATTCCATTGCCACTGGTATAACATAGTGCGTTGAGTCTCTGTGTATGGATTATTAGTTGTTGTGAGAAATGGGGCACATTCCTTGCCAAAAGGATTTTATTAAATCATGAGGTCCCTCTTGCATCTTTAAATTCCAATCCCACTTTGCATTGATTATGCAAGATTGATGTTTCATTTTGGAATGTGAAGTGTCAGGATTCAAACTGATTTCAATGAAGAAGGCTGAAAGAAAATTGCTATAATGGTAAGGCAGTGGGACAAGTGAGTTTCCCTCCATGTGGATAAGATATCAAGGATTCAAGAAGACTGATTGTAGCGTATGTGGAGGTGTGTGAATTAATTCCCATATTTATTTTTGGGTTACCACATTCGATTTAAATAGTGATGCATTTTTCCAAAAGACTGAGCGAAATGGATGAGGCACGACTGGTAATAAAATTTCCATTATCAAAAGCAAAACCGACCCCTTTCAGTTATAACTAAGAGCAAGAAAAGAGAAAATAGGATGATGAATTTTGGAGAATCTAGTGACAAGCACATATGAATTCCCTTAGAGGAAGTTTCCATCGAACCATCAGTGATTGGAAATTTGCATTAGGAATTATGAGTTGTTGGGGACGAATAGAGCTAGTACTGCCTCCACCTGCATAGAGGTGTAACACAGAGATTTTCCTTGGTTCATCATTGAGAACGTCACCATACAAGCATGTATGGTCTAGATCATTATTGTGGTTTCCCAGATAAGCAACATTATTATCTTCACCTCTACTATAATTATTGTGTATAGCCTCCATCGACTGGCATAGGAAGATTCCATCAAGGTGAAAATTGTTTCTTTGGAATATTGGTTACATTGTTATGATTTGCTCAAGTATTGCATGAAGTCAGTAGAAATAGGGTTGGGTGCCATATTGTTTTGGCATGTTGGATGATTATGGAGTGTTCATAGCTTATTGAATTTGGTCTTATAGATTGCAACATAATATACTAATTGTAACCCGCAACAAACTTGGCTTCGTTTTGGTGCATTGAATACATTTGAATTTACCGAGAATTGTGGCAAATTTTGGGTTGATTGCTGGTAATACTGCTAATTTTGAGTGTATTTTGGCCATTGTGTAGAACTACCTCTGAGCATTTTGTCCAACAAGGTATCTTTGTTTATCATTGCAACCACTTTAGCCATCTAATTCAAGATATTCACTTGATATGTTCAATGAAAATGACCAAAATTAATATAGTATTGGAGTTCATGAAAAAATGGATACTATGTTATGTTGATGATATAGTCAAAATCAACAAAATCAATCTTGCTGATATTCAAATTTCTCTTCAAAATGCACAGGAAAAGATTGATTTTTTACAACTAGAATCTCAGCTTCAGCAAGAAGAATTAAAACAGAAGAGTTATCATTCTGAAACTGTTTTTGTTCATAAAATTGAGATATGCCCCCATCATCTTCTAGAAAGTAATCATATCAATGAGATTAAGATTGATTGAAGTGCGGTACCCATCTCAAGAGCAGAGTTGCATGCAGAAGCAAAAATTCAACATATGCTTCCCAAGCTCATCATCAAACCTCAAGAAGAGCTTGTCCATAATAGGCATAGAATTGGTCTTGGATATGACAAGGATGTGTCCTTTAATATTCTAGATTACTCAAGGCGCATCCGGTTTTAAAGTGTTGGATTTCTTTATGACAATTCATATTCAGTTGTTCGATATCCTGCTCCTCTTCCACAAAAACCACACCAGAATGTTACAATATTGTGATAGAGTTGGCCATATGAATTATCATTGTTTTGATCTTCATCCATGTAAGGATTGTCATAAAACCACTCATTCTTCAAAAAAATATTTCAAAATCGAGCCTCTCTCAAGAACAAAGATTCATATTGGATGGATCGCTTCTTGGTAGTGGGCTTCAACAACTAAGAAGATATTTAAGTCATATGTCAGAACTTGTTCTATGGTATTGAACAATATTGTAGTTGAGTTTTCTCCATCTTCTCATATTGTATCTGACAGGGAGGAAGTGGTGGTCATATACAAACTTTAAAGCCACATCAAGTGAGGTTGAGCCACAACTTTCCATACTAGATGTAGACCTGTTGCCAGAGAAAAAGATTCTGTTGAGGATTCCTTGGGTTGGTGGTCAGCCTTAAACCATCTATGTGGGGTTGAGACCTCTCGTTTTAAATAATTGGGGACACTTCCTCTAGCAGAAGACTTCAACTTCTTGCTAGTTTTGGAAGAGTTCCAGGAATTTCTTTAAGCATTCTAGAGTGGTCATCCTTAACCCATCGCAGGTTGTAGACCTCCCTTTTCCAGGTTGAAGGTCTCCCTCCTCAAAGCATTAGGCACAATTCCTCTAGCAGAAGATTTCAACTTCTTGCTAGATTTGTAAGAGTTTTGGGAGCTTCATTAAGCATTCCAGTGTTGGTGGTCATCCACCACCTTATACCAAAATTTCAGAGAGCACATTTAGCCTAGTGCTTCCATGCATTTTTTCACATTTTTTATTACAACTCTCTTCTTGGACTCACACATACCCCTTTAGATTAAGGGGGGGAATGTTGGACACCTAATCCACCAAGGGTTATGGTGAAGAAGTTGAACAGTCAAAGGGAGTCCAAGAGAACTTGGAAGATGAATCCATGAGTCACTCCAATTTATATATTTTCGTATTCGCCAAGGTTGTCTTTAACATTTTTTATCATGCTGAGATTTTTTATGGAGCACTTCCACTAGTAGCGGATGCCAGATTAAGAATTATTCCAAATTTGATTTGTTTGAAGAAATTCTATGATAGTTCCATAGTTGATGGTCATCCTTAAACCATCACGGGTTGAGACCTTTGAGATCTCCCATATTTTAGTATCGTTTGTGGTTTTATCTAAAGAACCACCATCCTTGGTCTATGGTCATCCTTTGGAAACCATTTCTAAGTGACATTCAGCTCTTGGATGAGATGAATTTTTGCATTTTTAGCTATCATTCTTGGACTTTGATACATCCCTTTGTATTAAGCGGGAAATGTTATACACCTAATCCTCAAGATTATAGTTATTGGAGTCCACGAAACCTAGGAAATTGAATCAACAGTTTACCTATTGTATTAATATGTACACTATGTACATCATTGTTTGAGATAATTTAATATACAGTTGAATTTAGTTTCCAATTTTTTTGACTTACATGTTTGCAATCGTGTAGTTAAAAGTGAAATTCAGGATTAAAATTTCCATATTGATGCCTAAATGTGGCAATCGTAAGACTGAAAATTCATGTTTTGATTTTATGGTAAGAGAGATATACAATTAGACTTATAAAACTATTGAAAGAAGATGATTTAGTACAATAAGCATATATTGGACTCCACGCACAATAACCGCCATTGAGAGCTTCAATTTTGTAATTAAATGAAAAATTTCTAGAGGGAATACATGAAATAAAGGTTTGTGTAATGTTTGATGCAAAACATGAGTAATTTGGAACATGAGAATGGACTTCAAATGAGTGGGTTCGTGATTCAGACACATACTATGGACTCCACCCAAGGTAACTCCCAACCAGAGCCTTAGTTGTCTAATTAAATGCAAAATTTGTACCAGACAAGATCTAAACTAAAATATTTGAGGCTTGTTTGTCCAAAAAAAAAAAAAATTCCCTAAAATAAATTAAAAAAAAAGTCATTTAATTCACCAAAAATAAATTAAGTTTGATATTGTTGCAGGTAAATAGAGGTAAGTTTGAGTACTTAAGAATGATTTGTTTCTAACTTCCCCGAATATGATTTTGATTACTTGGAATATTAGGACACCTTGATTTAAATTAAATTTAAAAATAAAATATGGCACAATACGGGAATCTTAATTTTCTGATTTTTTTACTCTTTTAGATTAATTCATCCATTAATTCAAGAATAAAAGGTTTAAGTGGATCCCACCTTAATTGAGAAATTAAATTAACCTTCACAATTGGACATAATGCAGATAATACCAATCACAAACCAAGGTCCTAAGGCATCCACATTTTACAACCTCCATTAGAAGGAGCCAAAAGCACACTAACAAATTATGTGTATTTTGTAGCAACAACATACAAATTTGACACCAACAGGTGCTTACAATTTATAAACACCAATATCTCTATCTAAAATATCAATGCCCACAAAAATCCATTCATTGATCATAATCATGAGAATAACATCCCTTCTTCATGCGTACAGGGTGTTACAAACCATTAAACCCACTAACACCATTTTTCATGCTCCAGGGCTTTGTCTCACACTTCAATTTATTCAACCATTTAACCCTGTAAGCATGAAGAAGGTAGCACTTCAATTATTCGTACACTTTTGTTCAACGTCTTTAGCTAGCTTGCATAGTCTTGAAGCCATTGTCGGCCAAAAGCATTGAAACTTTTCAATTCCCATAGCTTTACCCATCACATCATGCTTTAATATTATCCATCTTTGCATAAAAATAACTCACTTTGATATGTATTGCCATTATTCCCAAGTACTCTTAGTGTATCAATTATTTTAAAACACTTACTTTTCTAGAATGCACATCACCATGACACTTTTCTAAATTACTAGCAAGTTAAAAATGATGTGCGGATTTTGGAATAAATTCTATTTGATGACTAGAAAGGGTGAAAACATGTAAATGGGTCTGCTTCCAACACACGAATATGTGCGCCTTTTTATTTAGAGGTTTTTTTCATCCAACATGTGAATATGTAAAAATACAAGAGTGCTTCATACGTTTCTTTTACAGAAATTAAGATTTTTCTTGCCTCTCACCTCCATAATGAAATAAAATTCTTACATTTGTACCTTAAAGTGGAGAGTTGGTGGGAGGTAGGTTTGCCATCCTAAATTCGTGATATCATGAATACAATGGCTCCTCACCTCTTTAACAGAGTCAAGTGGAGAGTGGACAAGTGGTAGGGTTGCCACAGTAAATGAAATCATGAATACTATAACTCCTCACCTCTTTAATGGAATCCACCTTTCACATTTTTTCTTAAAAGTTGAGAATGAAGGGTAGGTAGGGTCAAGAAATCACAAATCAAAATGCAAAACTCATTAAGATAGTTTTCACTAGCCAATAGGGATGGAATTTGATGGGTAAATTACTCGTCATGATCTGTCAAATACAGATAAAAAATTGTGCAACTGTTAAGATCTTTTCTTGAAATTGTGAACACAACTGGGGGTGGTGTGTGTTAGCTCTGCTACATGTTGTTGATTTTCGAGGAGGAGGAATAAGCTTGGTCCTTGGTTGCTGGCTCAGAAATGGTCTACACTGGTTATCCTCACCCTTCTTTATTCCCCTGCTCACTTCCTTTCACCCCGTTGCCTCCATTTTGTTCCTCTAAACTCTGTATAAACCCATATTTCCTTAGTCCCGGGTGTTGAGTCTAAACATCATATAACCTCGATAGCCCGAACAGGTGCCTTTCGCAAGCCTTTTTCCCTATCACATCAATCAAAGAACATGTGCGTTATTTCCCGTCGTACGATCGTCCACGGCCTGATCTAACAGTATTCGCAGCTCCCGCTCCCGTAACCTGAACGTTTGATAGCCAGCGGGGTAAGCAGTTTTCCCCGCATCACATCTACCATTTGTCACACGTTCAATGGTATCGTGCCCGTCTGTATGAATACCGCCATTCTCCCGTAAGTGGTGCGGGGAATACCTCCTACCACCAAAACAGTCATCTCGCCTATTAACCCCCGCGCATCTTCCACTCCCGATCACCATTGGATCTGCTCACCTCGCGATCCAACGACCCTCATTTGACCGATCCCATTGTCTTTCGATATCCTCTGTAGGCTAATCTTCGCCACTCATTTGTTGAATCCAACGGCTGCTACTGATCCCTGTTACGCCTCTGTGTCTTCCATCACCTCCCGCCATCAGATCTCGACCGTCCATTTGAGCCATCAAATAACTAGCGTTAGTTATCATCTCCTCGTCCATCTTCAATACAATTTCCATGTTTTTTGGCACTCCTGTGCACCTAAAGGAGGAAGGAGGCCATGATCCAGCACTCTGCGCATTAAATCCACAACAATCGCATTGAACTAGCACCATGGCCGAAGGACAAAAAGGACACTCTCGAGTAGTTCAAGCATTTATCAGTGATGGAGCATGTTCCATATTATATGCCACCTATTCAAGGAGTACACCAAAGTACCAGAGAACGTCAATTAACTCATTAAAGTAGCAGATTGTAGCAGAGATTCATTTCAGATTGTAAATGTGGTTGGTGGTCTATTATGACCTCTCCACGCATAGGATAATAGATAGTTTTTGTAATCAACCTCCATATATACCCAGAACACAAATGTAATCGTGGATGATGGTTGATGAATGTTATTTTGATGTAAGATTCAACTTCTGGAGATTGTAACTACTGTGATACCTGCAGCCTCTGGTCTTCATTTTTTGCTAATACAAGCTTATTTTTTTGTTAATTTCTCACTTTCCACTTCTTCTTTGTTCCAGGCTGTGTCCGTTATGCAATTTTCATTTGCTCTTGATGTTTAGCATTAGAGGGGCTGTCATCCCACCTATGTGTTAGAATCTAGTTAGTATTGTTGAATGTGTATGTAGGTTTCTGTTGTTTTAATGCCAAAGAGATGTCACCCTGTCTATGTATTAGGAAATAGATTTATAGACCTTTTAACTGGTTTCAACTGGCCATCATAGGGTCCTTTGCGTCTGCTGGTGTGATCAATATCCTCCATCTCCACATTTTCCTTAAACTATGAGTAATTGGTGGTCTAAAGCCTCCTAGTCTGGGGGTGTTCACCCATGTCTGGGGTTAAGCACAGTAGAAGTGGTTATCCGGCTTGAATACGTAGCATTTCTTTCATTCATCCACCATTTTCCAACATTTTTTTTGAGTTTGTAATGTTCCCGAGCATCTTCGAGATACAACCTAGGAGAGTTTCTTGGGGTGATAACAGTGTGAAAACCATCAAATTTGATGGGTGGGTCTGTTTTGAAATTTCAACCCTATTGGTTAGTTTAATATGCATGTACATATAATATACATAGCAATTGGGAACTCCTACGGTGAACTTCCTTGTCGGTAGGCCAAGTGTCATTGGTTCTTTTAACACCATTAGCTACCTTGTTTCCCATCATTCGTTCCATCACCTGGGGCATTCATTAAACCATAAATCATAGATTGAAATTTCAATTTTGAAATATTATCTAAGTGAGCATGACTTATGAGTACCTGTTAAGTCACTTTTCTCTCATCTCCAGCGATTTGACACTACTTGGGTCATTAGAATTTGGAACTATGATTTCCATTTGATCCATCTCCATTTTCTTCCTCTGTTTGCTTCATGTGGTGAGTATTATTCACATACAATAATGAAATTTTGAGCACTCTCCTCACTACCATCTAGGTATTCATTTATACAATTATATTTTCCTATAGTTTCAATTTCCATGTAGTAAATTACCTACCAACACTATCTCAGTATATTCTCCCACCTACCATTGTTGTCCCATTCGAATTCTCCCTAGCTTGTTGATCATTATACTATTGTCACTGCTACAACACCCTCTAAATTTTTTCCTATACTTTGGAGCATACTTTTTATCATGTGAATAGTTATGTCTAGTTGTGAGAGTTATCCCATACTTTCTTCCTAAGTTTATAAGTCCCCTTTTAAAGGAATTCAATGTACCATCTTTTGTTAAGGGAAGTTTCGTTCTTTGTGAAAGGTAGTTATGGCACACATTTAAGAGGCAACTTCAGTAATTTCTCTTACATTAATGGATTATATGTATCATAGGGACATCCAATGGACTCATCCTCAAGGTATTGCACACTTCCTTTTTGTGCTCGACACTTGCGTCGAAAGGTATATCTTAAGTGTTTCACTTAGAGGTGATCTAGGTGGATCCATAATGGCCTAAAAATCAAGTCCTTATATTGCAGTGAAACTAGGACTAGATCAAAGAGCTTGTCATAAGAAATATAATGGTGTCAACAATGCCTTAATCTGAGTTCATATATGAAAGATATGCCCTTCTAAAATTTCTGGCAAACAATTAAACTTTTGATAGCAAGTGGACACACAAGGTACCATGTGGAACTCCCATAGACTACCATATGGAAGACCATCATCACAACACTTAGGCCAATGAGGAGTTTTCATGTGGCCCTACTAGATGGAGATATTGGTCACAATATGATTGGCCAATGTGGCCCAATCACAAGATGCCTTGTGGCCTAATGAATGGGTGAAACATGGCCATGTGAAAGATTGCCATGTGGCCCTAATGGATTTACCAAAATATGGATGGAGGACCTGACAGGAATCGACCCCCAGACATCCTTAGTAGAATTTTGATGGCTTGCCATTGCCCAAAAACTACAAGGCTTAATATTATATCATGGCCAACCGTATTTGTGTTTAACTGTTTATGAAAGGGTTGGTGCAGTCTACAAAAACTGGCCACTCCACTAAATTTAATTGATGAGTTTCAGATGGTCAAATATAACCAAATGGGTTAATTTTATCCGGCGGTTGTCAAAACTCTAAATGAATATGGTTTAATATGTTTGATGGCTTTTAATCGGCCAACAATCAACAATTATATTAGCGCGATGGTTTTATATAAATGGGTGGTTCCACCAAACGACGATTACAAACATCAAAATGGTCAGTAGTACAAACAACAATAATTATGGTTTATTTCCATGACAAAGGCTTCAAATTTAAATAGTGGTGGTTAATGGTTTATGTTATATACCATTATGCGATCAAACATGACCATGGAAGACCATTATGTTGGTGTTACAACCAATTTTTAAACAACAGATAGGCGACATTTGATTAAAATAACAATAAAACAAAATTGGGTAGGCTTACAGGTTTTGAACCTGGGACACCAACCAATGAACACCTTCAATTAAAAAGTCCAACCAACCCACCAACTGGGTAGAAATTAGAATGTCCATCGACAAGAAAGTATTTGAACCATGCCATCTCATTTGACGCGGGGTTGGAGCGTGATTTGAGGGCGAAGGTCAGAACTCAGAACAATGGAACTGTGAGAATGAGAACCTTCCAAGTGGAACCCTATTATAGGAACATGGATCGAGAAGGAATATTCCTAGAGAATAATCACAAGGAATGTTCCCTAAAATATTCACATGCAAAATATGTTGTGGAATCTTGAATATTCCCTTAGGGGCCAAAATTGCAAGTGACTAGATATAGTAAAATTTATACTCATTTTAACATAATTGTGCAAGGATCACAATGGTGTAATATATTTTTGCAGTGTATAAAACACTAATCAATGTGTGTTTGATGCCTGTCTGACATAAAGAGGTTTTGCGACCTTTAGGAATTTTTGTAGATTAATATGGAAGGAAGAAGATCTGAATGATTTCTAGGATTTTGGTTCATATTTTCTATTGGGATTCAGATTTTTCTTTCTTTCATTGCAGATCTATGAGCATCTATGGTTAAGACTTGTCAACGGAATTAACCAAAATGAAGAACAAGACTTATGGTCTCACAATCCTACCTTTGCGCAAATTCCTAAGTATTTATCTTTATATTTTGGCTCGCATGAAAGTTAAGTGGGTCTTCAAGAAGCAACAAAAAGGGAACTCATGTACTTGGAGAAAAGAAACCTTGAACCCTTAATATCTTTGTGGATTATACTTTCAAAGGAACAAAATAAATCAAGATCTAATTCTTTAAATTTTCAAAGGTCTCGACTTTGTGGTCTCATTGAAATTGCAAAGGGGTTTTTGAGACTAAAATTTGTTATCAAAAGGTTGTAAAGAACTTTGCAAGCCTGTGTAAAAGGAAATGTTGATTTTGGATGCTATATAGAGAATCATTATCGTTGTGATGAAGGAGTGGCGAGGACTTTCCTAAGCCTATTGTGAATAATTTGGATTTTGATATTAATCTTGAAGAGTTAGATCTATAATTTATTTAAGAGACCAACAAAGTAGATCAAATCCTTGTTTCTATGGGAGCTTAGATGAGCAAGGATATGTGTTCATTTACATATTCTTGGTGAAATGTTTATATATATATAGATATATTACCAAGTCAAGTCCAAAGTGCTTAACAATGAAGCCTTGAAACAACTCCGGTTTGTGAACGTTTTATGTGTGTTTGGCACTTGTTCTCATTTCTACAAGAAGAATGCTAAAACACAAAAGTCATCACAACATCTTAGTGACTAAATTCCATCAAACCAACGAAGAAAAATATTGATGCATTTGACCTTTATTTTTGGAAGATTGGAATCATTGGAGTTCATAAATAATTCAATACCACCTTTTTTATTGTTTTCCCTTGGAACAACTAAGGATTAAAGCTCTTGAATGAAATTAGAGACTCTACATATCTCCTTGTTGTATATGATTCATGACCAGGTGATGAAGAAACAATCAGGCTGAAATATATAAGCATTGAACTCACTAATTCACGCATTCAATTAAGTTTATGCTTACATTAAAAGGAATGAAACAATAATTTTAGTTATTATAACATTTCATATGTATTTCAACGATCCTAAGGTCCACTCTTAATACATCCCTTTGGTTAGATTGGTCTCCCACATCATTTTTTTGAGTGGAAATTATCTGCTAATAAAGATAGAGGTTGGTTCATAGAATCTATTATGACACAATTAAGTATTCTATTGAGAAGTGTCTATGCTCTACTGTAAAATCATCTTCAGAAAAAAGAAAGGATTTACACTGGGTAACCTTTTGTAATTATCAAGAACTTTTGGTTGATCAATCAAAGGCGCATTGTCACCTTCTTTAGCAAATTGCAGTTGTTGAAGGTATCGTTTCAAAGATCTCACCAATCATTGGTACATCAATAGGCTTCTATGCAACATTTGTCAATAACGATGTTGTTATAGGTTCTATAGTAGTATTTGATGTCTCTTCACCTCTTACAGAAATGATGATCTATGCTAGTGACTTGGATAACCTTGATGCAATGATGACGATGCTATTATAAACTTCTATGGGAAGCGATGTAATAAAAATGACCTAAATATAATAGAGACCTGACATATAAAATTCTGATGGTAGCCTTGATTAGACAACAATTTTGTATGCATCATAGTGTTATTTGGGTTGAATTTCATTGATATCTAGAGAGTATCTTTAGAAAATTATGTTGATAATAGTGATGGAAGTATATGACATTGGTTATATTGTTGGGAAGTAAGCATGAGATGCTTGTTTTTACGTTACTAAGGTTTGACAACCTAATGGTATGTGTGTTGAGTAGAGACAAATAGAAGGCCTTAGATTTACTCCTGTAGCTAGTTCTCATTGCAAATAGAGATTAATGTTGACAGTGACATATTATTGGAGTCATGTTGATTACAGTACAAGACTATTGTGATAGGAAATATGAGAAATTGATTGATTGGTGCCATCTTGATAGCTTGAACAGAAGTTAATGTATTGAGTATTATGATATCACCTTGTGACAATGACAGTGTAGTAGATATTTGTTTTGTAGATGAGTAGTGGATGGTAGAATAAGCATTGACAATAGATGTGGTAGGAGTGATAGCATAAATGATAGCATTGAAATTAACAACAATAGTGGATTAGTGGCAACAATGAGTGAGGTAGTAGTAATAGTGGATTAGTGGCAACAATGAGTGGGGTAGTGGTAGTAACAACAACAACAACAACAGTTGAAATAATTTGATTTATCCCTGGTAAACCTTCAGGAAGCATCAAATGCCTTACAGATTGCTACTAAATCCTTGGGGAGTCTTTCACTTCCTTCCATACTTGTTTGGTAAATTTTGTATGTACATCATACATAAGAAATCTTGTTTGGATGACATATTCTATGTACTCTTCTTGATGTGATGATATGTCATATGATTTATTTGTTGATGCTCTTAATGTTTAAATAATCTGACCAGTTGTGTGAAAAGGAAGGAAACATTTATTCACCCCCCTCTCATTATTTCCAGCATAGCCTTCATGGTTGTTCAAGAAGTTGGGAGGTATAATTGCTTTACCTTTCTAGAAATAAAATGTTCTTAAAAAATACATATTACAATCATCATATTATAGGTATTAGTTGGTCCGAAAGATATTTCTTAGTGTGGAACCCTTTTCCGTTCAATATGCAAAACAAGTAACCATGTATGTATGGATCCAATTTCCAATTCACCTAGAAATAAGGTTAAATATACATACATGAGCATAAATTACATAACATCAAACAGTTATCATATTTCATATTTAAAACATAGAAACACGTATATGATTTGATTCAAAGGTGGGCCATTTTCCACCCAACCATAAGCCCAAATGTGCGTTAATATATCTTGAAGTTGGCTACCTCCTAGCAAAACCACAATTCCTTCAGTGTAACTATCTCTTAGCAAATAAAAGGTGGAAGTATGAAGGACAATCTACTTTGTTAACAAAAAATAAACAAGACTTTCCTTCAAACCCACTTAAATCAAGAGTCTACTCAAACCAAAGTGGTTTCTCAGTTGGCTTGGATTCCCTTTACAAGCCCAATAGTCCCTTGGTGACCTCCCCTTTTTGTGCCTATAGGCCTTGCCTAATAATCATCTAAAAACATAAATCTCTATTATATCTCAAGTATAGGGAACTTGTGATTGATTTTCTCAACTAGAAAATGGATCTAATGACTCCTCATAGCTCTACCATCAACCAACAATGTTTTGGAACTATTTTTCATTTAGAAAATGTCCTTAGACCCATTCATGTGCATTCCATACTCCTTGCATGTGAAATATCCATGTTCTTTAATTTTCTAACATGATATTTCATGGGTCAAATCCCCAAATTTGAGGGTCAAGTCAAACTTCTAGATGGGTTATTTATGTATACCATTTAAGGACAAGTTGGTACAAATCCCAACTACCCCCATAATTATAGTTTGTTGGTAATTCAATTACCAATTCATTCTCTAATTGTTTCCTTGAAAAAATGTACAATTGGGCTTTTAATTTTCAACTTTGAAAAAAAATTCTTGGCATGGTAGTTTCAGCAAGTACAACCCCCACCTTTCCCACACATGGCCTATGGTTGGTGTAGATTCTCATTCCTTCATTCAATTATTTGATATTTTTCATTAACAATAAAATACGTACATGTTATTTTGAGTTTAACCCATTCCCCATAAAGATGTTCGTTAAAGCAACATTAATATAATTAATTAAATTGTTAGGAAGGATCAAAAGGGGGGTGTTACAAATTTGATGTCCAACTTGTCAATTGTTGGCACTAAGGCTAATGTGTTGTCCTTGATGGCAACCTACTTGATACAGGTGTACTTCATGTCAACAGTGATGATAATATGATGATTGTGGAACTAATGTAGATATCAGGAATGTTGGTAAATATGATATGAATAGAGAATTGGCAGTTCAGTTATACAAGGATGAAAAAAGTGATGCTTGAGAAAGTATATGCAATTCCTATGAAGAAGGGTCTCGTACATAGATAGGTCCTGTGAGAAAAAGTAGCGTACAAAATCTGAACCATGAAAATATGGAAAATAGGGGTCATTAACATGGTATTTTCCCATAGTAATTGGAGCTTCAACATTTATATGATCTCGTCAAAGAATACTAATGAAATTACCAAATGATTTAACTGAGGCATTGGCTAAGGAAAAACTATATAAGGATATGGAGATCAAGGTGTTAAGTGTGCAAGTGAATGGGTTATTTATATAAAATTTGATCTGAAATGGGCATGCATGAGGAAGCAAAGAGAAGACTCAGATCTAATGAAGATATGTTAATATATATGGTTGTTTGATTTACTTATTGCATATGTTTAAATAACTAACAATGATAGATTCGTGGTTATAATGGTGATGTGATTTGAATGGGTTATTCAGGAGTCTGTAGTTTTGACAATGAAGGTTACAAAATGTAGGTTGTGTTTGCATTGAATGTATGCTTCAGTAATTTAAGATCTATCCACTGGTTTGCTTATCGATAGTCATATACATATGCAGTTTTGTATCTGTTGGCTCATGTATATATTCTAAGATATATTTTTCAATATGTTGAGACCTGTACGCGGGTGTTATGCATGGTAAACATGTACATGCACTGATTTTTCTTGTGGAAGTCGTGTATATGTATTAGGGTTTTGTTGTAGCAGCTACTGATCCAAGTTGACTCAACTCCTGGATTTAACCAAGATCTTTTACTTCCGTGATGTGATTGGAATTGCATATAAGATAGCATAATTGAACATATCTGGATGTTGTAAAGAATAAGGAACATGAGAACCATCAGCAACATGAAATAACAAGACGTTGATAATGAAGTTCATCCAAGAGGGACTATGTCTCCAAGCCCTGGTGTTAAGATGGTGTATGTCATTGCATTAAGTGTTATCAATAGTGATGATGTACATAGGTGATGATGTCTCTATCATACAAGGAAAATGATCTCACGCAAGAGTGGATCCAAGATATGTTCTGTTACAGGAACTCTTAGTCAAAAAGGGACTCCTAACAGTATGACATAAACTCATGCATGATGATAATGAACATCCCGCCAACATGGCATAAAGGGATTTCAATGCAATCATACATGGCGACACATGAGTATCCCATCAACATACAACAAAGGGATCTCAAACAAAACATGACGAATCATGACAACAAGTACATCTCACAGATGATTTCGCATCATATCAAGCAAGAATCATGAAACAAGTAATAAAACAAGATCCCACATCAAACATCAAACAGGGATCTGTGTAGCACAATGCATCTCATAACAAAAAGAAGTACATGAGCCACTACATATACCTCACATCCTGAGTCCATATGAAGAAAAGGATTTCAAACTATTGAAGCTGGTCGTACCATCAAGCTCGCAGTGTCGAATCTCATAGAAGGATTGTTCGCATGTTGAATGTTGACACTTGCACCCTAATCGATTTTTGTGCCATGCCTTAGCTCCTACATGTTGGTGGGTGCACTGACAAATGAGTATATATATAAAATTTATGGTGGATAAAACAATGACAAGGCCGGTTGCCTAGTGGTTAAGTCACCATATGAGGTGAGCGGAGGCCAAGGCATCAAATATAGACCCCTCCAAAATTACGTGCCTTTTGTTTTGAAAACCCGCATATATTTCTTTTTTGGGGGTCGGGTCCACATTGGGTGGCTTTCTGCTTAACCCCCGCAACTCATTGTATCAAATGGGATTGGTTGGTATGGGGCCGCCGCATGGTGGCAAGCCAACCCACGTGGTTGGCGTGGGCTCAATACCCACTGGCCTCCATAACATGTGCATTAAATAATGGTGGTGTTGGGGTGTGGGCCGAGTCCATCGGAGGTGGCCTGCCCACCCCTTATAACATATGATATTTATATATATGCAGTTGGAGTGTGGGAGGGTTCGGCAGGGTAATGGTTGCCAACCCAATTAAAATTAAAATTTGGTTATGGTTGGTTGGGGGTCGGCGGGGGTCATGGCCTGTTGACCCAAAATTATTTAAAAAAAAAATTGGGTCTCGGTTGGAGTG
>APFE030187267.1:0-10011 GCA_000404065.3 Pinus taeda | reverse complement strand
AATAAACAAGAAAAATAAAGCAATGCAAACCAAAACATTCAATTTGATACATCCATAGAAAAGAAAAATTTGAAAGCACATGAAAGAACTTTGCAAATTATCACGGTGTTGTGTCACATTGCACGTGGATGACAAGCATGCATACACCTTCGAACTCGAAAAATAAGAAAACATGAAGAAAGAATAATTTTTTTGTTTTGTAACAGTGCTTTCCACATATGAATCCTCCAATGCATGAGTGATAGGATCGTATCACGGTGTTGTGTCACATTGCACGTGGATGACAAGCATGCATACACCTTCGAACTCGAAAAATAAGAAAACATGAAGAAAGAATAATTTTTTTGTTTTGTAACAGTGCTTTCCACATATGAATCCTCCAATGCATGAGTGATAGGATGGTGGAGGATGCGAAAATTGTGAACTAGATTGATTTTCAATGTTAATAGGAGAGTGATGTGAAGTCTTGGGAGATTCAACAGATTTTTGATCGGAAGTGGGACTGACCTAAAGGCTATGAGAACCTGACATAACCATTAGCTTAGGCTGTAGTGCATCGACAACTTGAGGGGTTTCCACTTCATCAGAAGATAGATTGTCAAAGACCGGTGGCTTAGAAAGATCAACAGTAGGTGAATCAGAATCGTGATAAAATGAATGAGTGAAAATATCATGACAACCACAATCAGAAAATTCCATATGGACAACGACATCCTCATGATCTGACAAGTCATAGAGATGGGTTGATGAGACACAAAATATTTCACCCTGTGAGTTTCCAGAAATGAAAGATGAGAGATCAAGTGGATTCAGGAAGAAATATTTTTCCTCTCCACAACCAAATGACAGGCTGACATCCTATGCGTTTTGTGAATGATCAGAAGTGGAAACATCCAGAGATGAATTTTCACAAGAGGAATCAACAGCGAAAAAATCACGGAAGATGTCAGAACAAAGCGGACAAGGTGCAGACAGAAGGAGGTCATCCTTCACTGCAATTTCTTATTCATATTCCCACACATACTCATAAAAAATGATAACGCAGGTTGGATGTTCAACACCAAATCCGTCCACAACTTGATCCTCGTGAACATCACATGTGAAGTCTGGAACGAATGAACACAACACGCCCAAATCCAAAGGATCAAAGGAACCAGTGGATGGAGGTTGAGAAGATGAGACCACGTGACAACCAATAGGCTTGCAGTCCAAATCTGCACAGAAATCCATAGCAGGTGGGGATGGAGGAGATGGTGACAGTTCAATAGGTAGGTTCACAACTTCTCCCACCTCGTCTTGTGGAGCTAGATTTATTTGATGAGAAGGGTATGGAGGGTCGCTTGGGACAGCGACCTTGTCCATCTTAGATTTAGAAACCCTAACATCGAGGCATGCTGGGAGGGGTTTGAAAGATTCTAAATCATGTGGATTCTTAGATACGTGAACAAGATACTGAAATATTTCATTAAGAAATTTCTGATCAACTTCATCTTCCAGAAATTCAAAACTGTAATGATGGAAACGATCGTAAAAGTGCGTAATTGATTCATCAGGTGCTTTTTGAAATTTTAGAATTTTTCTATTAAGTTCTTTACGGTCATAAAAGATGGAAGAACGTCCTAATTATCTGATCGTGTGATTGAAAGAGTGTATAAAGGTTGTAGTCAATGTGTGACACCATTACTTAATGTGCCCTTTGAATGTGTAAGCGAAAAACCCACATGCAATGTCGTCTGAGGGGACTTCGTTCTTGCCATAGAAACCCTCAAAGAAAATTGTGTGGATTAATAGGGCTTCTCCACTTTTGGCATCAAATTTGAGTTGTGAAAGTCATCTATAACATCTAGCGATGTGTTGAAATCATGAGCATGATAAAAACATGTCTAGGTTGAGATTGTGCTATAAGTCATGAATGATGTGAAAAAATTCAAAATAGACTTCAAGGGCTCAACTTGTCATATGGCCCTCCTTCTAGAGCTAGAAATTTTGACGGTGATCGACCCACCAACATTCAGGGGATCTCCAAGGTAAGAAGTCGCAACTAGACCTTAGACTATTTGGAGTAGGAGTCCCAGTAGTGTGTGGTAATGTAGTGCCTTGAGCATGATATCACACAGAGATAAGTATGCTGACTTTGGTCGGAAGAAATGTGTGACCTTGCAACAAGTCAAGTGAGATGCATGGGGGTTCTAACACACAGAGGGGAAAAGTAAGTGTGCCCCTTAGAAACCTGTAATAGTACACAACTTGAAAGGAACACATGAGCAGAATGACATCACAAGATGAAATGTGGAATAGTCCACAAACCAAAGTGATGGTTAATCCAACAACACACATTCAACAAGATTCATACAATTGCATGCAAACTAGTTCATAAGAATATGCGTAATTTAAACAACATACATTGCTAAAGCACATAATAGTCCAACTACAATAACAACATATGCATGAAAGCATTCTTGATCAGTTATTATTATTATAAGTGAAATTTCCATCCATCCATACACCATTGATGACCACTAGCCCAAATAGTGGAGAATTACAGTCAATAACACCTGCTCCTCCAAAGAAGTATACTCTCTCTACGCTATGGAGGAGCCAAGGCTTGTCACAATACTCCCAAGCCTTCTCTAAGCCTAAGCCTAGCCAAAATCTTGGCTCCCAAAATCCCATTCTATGAGTTATGAGGTTCTATTTATAACAAAGGGTGGGGTGCCCCTTGACATTCCCCTTTATGACTCTTTGACTACCCTCACGACTCTTCAACTTCTTTTACAAATAACTCATTACAATACATAGTGACTGTTCACATTCCACTAATGACATTTGGAATTTCACTTACAAGATATTTACAAATGATATACATTTTTCACATGTACCCATGTGAGACAAAATAGGCTAGAGACAACCTAACAAGACAAAACACTATAATGCAAAAGTTTGGGGAAATACCAACTCGACAAACTCCACTTGATTATTCTCGGTGATGTGCTGATACCGAGATTGGTACTGTGCTATGATGTCCCCAAACTGGTTGATGGTGTATTTATAATAGGAGAACTTTGCCTCAATAGATTCTAGGTATATGGTCTTGGAAACTTTGTCCAACTCATCCCAAAGGATGTGCAACATGGTATTGACCATGACAAGACCACCAATGTAATTCGGCATGTTTTATGCACTCAACTCCAAGTCATTTCTGGTGGCCTTTCGTCTTAGCTGCTCCATGTACCTGTCGATCTATAGCTGGACTTGGTTCTTGTGCTTAGCTTCGGTGAGGGAACTGATTGATAGGATCCTATGCATTCTCACCATGAAATCCAAACTCTTATACGATTGTGCATATGAATCCTATATGCTGCTGACGAATGGGGCGAGCTGATCATAGTTTTAGGTCAACATTTGGATCCTTGCTTTATCTAGATCTACTTGCGGCTTCATCATCTTTGGTAAGTGAAGTGGGGTCCCTTGTACCTCATTTTCCATTCTTGCATATGGGTGATAGTAGCATGTATGTCCTTGAGAATTTGGACAATCCTTCTACTCCGCTACTGAAAGCCATTTAGATGGATAATTGCCTTATGCATGGAAACAAATTCATCATAGAGTTTCTACATGGTGGCCTCAAGAGTTTATACTTCAGCAAGTATCTTTTTCCTCATCTATACAATTGTAGAACTCACACTCTCTTCTTTAGATTGTTATTTCTCTTGCCTGGGTGCCTATAAGTTCTTTGCCAACCATTCATTCTCTGCTAATAGGAACTTGACATTTGAGCATGTATCTCTTCCATAAGCCAAGGTGGCATTGACCATGGAAACTGGATGATTTGTGACATCTGACACTATCACCCTTTCCTTCATAAATGCAGGTGACACGTGATCATCTGGTACTTCTTTCTCCATGCCTATACAATCTTTTTTTGCAACTTGCTGAATGATAGATTGTACACATCCATCATCGGATCATGATCAAGGAAAAAACCTCTCCTTGCTCACTCGTGACTAGTTTAGATACTAGAGGTGGTGGATATTGAGGGGTGACCTCGGGTTCATGTGGCATGAGGTCAATTTCTCGATTCTATGGCTCTTGTCCTAACTCCATGTCCATCACTTCAATCAGTTTCTCAATTTGTTAAACAAGCTCCCGTTCTTGCGTCTAATCACTCTCTTCTTCAGCTACTAGCTGTTATGACTCCTCAACCTGTATGGGTGTTGTTCATTTTGTCAGCGTGCCTTGCCTTCATCTTCTTCCTATTTCTAATCTTCTTCCCTCTCTCTCCTTCTTAGCTCTTTCTCTTCCTTTAAATTTTTCTCTATTTCTTGCAATTTCCTTTATGCTTCATCCAACATTTTCTTTTCTTTCTTCCTTCACTCTTCCCTCTTTATGCATTGTTGCCTCTTTGCCTCTATTGCCAAAGATTCTTTTCTCAATGAGAGGATATTCTTTGAACTTGTATCTTTTCCCAACCTCTAGGTTCTTGATAATCTCCCTCTTACCCTTGTCATGTGCCAATTTTCTACTTATTGTTGTTGTTGTTGTTGATTCCTGCGGTGCTGCTGCCTTCACAAAAGCTTTCCATGGTATGGTTATACTAACCGGTTCATTGAGCTTGGAGTAGTTGTAACAATACCTCCAAGGGTCCTCCTCTACCCAATGACATGTCCCGTGGATCCATGGTAGTACACCTTTGCACAGTGGTTCTTGCAAATACTATGGGGATCATATAGGTTGAAGTCTTTGGTGCCGAACTCAAACTTCACTATCTCCTTAGCTTCGACATCCACATATTTCAAGCTCTTAATCTCATACAATCTGATCTGCGAAGGAAGGCTAGGCTATGGTGCCTTCTTGTTCCTATGCAATCTTGCTAACAACCCTATGGAGAGGTGATATGCGACCTCTTGCATGACTAGCTTGTTCATGGCATACCTTGGTAGAACATGCAAAGGCTTCTCTCCACCAAACATCTTGATGAAGGTGCCACCAGGTGAGGCATACCAATCTGCAATGTTAAGTTTCACGTCCATTGCTTCTTGGGACATGCAATATAGATCATTCTCAAAGATCAACTTGTACAACGAGATGATGAAATGGTCAGCTAGCCTCCCCATAAATCCTCAGTAGCTTTAGTCAGAAAGAAACTTGCAATAAATGTTGATGAGAATCTCTTTTGGTGTCCATGTCCAACCCATGCTAGGAAAGTAATGTTGGGCATAGATTTCATCAAGTAGATACACAAACATGTAGAATCTTTCCTAATCATCCTTGGGTGGATTCCAAACGTTAGTCACATAGAATTTCAACTGAAGAGCCAACATATCTGACTAGTTGAATTGCCTTCCATCATTCACCAACAGGTCCAACACAACCACTTAATTTTTTGGAAAGGTATCTGTCCTCTCTTGACCATATAATCGACATGAAAATATGATAAAGATCTCGTAGGCCTTCCTGAGTCACTTTTTCTTGTAAATATCATTGGGTATCTCTCTGAGCTTTGACGACTCTTTCACCTAGAGCTTTACAATATCTCTGGTGTTCACAAAGCTATGTGTGGCATAGAAAAATGAATCCATATGGTTCACTGACTGAGGTGAATTATACATCTGTTGATAGTTCATTGCCCAGAAGTTAGCAAGTTGTATCCCATTGGCACTGCTCAGTGCCATAGTCTCTGGATCTGTGTGTGAGACAATCCAGTGGACGATGTCTGCACATGGGAATGCGGGGTATGTGCATGCAACCTTATGTAAGCCTGACCGATGGACACTAATATAAACCTACTAATCCACTAGATACTCCTTGAAGTCCCTTGCAAATATATCCTTGATTTCATACCATGTTAACTGCATGCCATTCTCAATGAATAATTAAGTGTCTGCATAAACTAGAAAATTCACTGACACCTGCTCAACTGCTTACCTAGTGCTACTCCCGAAAGTATCCCTTGATGCAACTTTCTTGGAAGCCATGTTACCTATAATTGTTAGAGAGTTTCTTAACAACTGTTGTACCTAGAGACAAATATGACACTCATGGCATGAAAATGTTAGCTTGAAACCAAAAGAACTTCAAGAATAAACCAAACAACAAACTGGGAAACTGTAGTGAAGGATTGCGCAATCCTGGCTTTGAAAGGTGATTGAATGCTAGTTGGAACTATGCATTGTGTAATCCCAACAATCATTGGGGAGGTCTTACTGACTGGAACTGCACAATTCATAGTTCAGTCTAGGAACATGCCAAGAGAGGTTGCATATTGCGCAGTCTTAGTGGCCAAGGCTTTGGGCTGGCTCTTGGAACTGCATAGTGCGTAGTGGGAGCCAAGCCTAGGCAACCTCTGCGTAATTCCAGAAGTCAAGGCCGATGCCTTGAGCTCTAGAAATGCACATTGCATGCTTGGGAAGATGAGATTTGGGCCAAGAAAGCCTAGATCTACCCAAGGGAAGTGAGAAATTGAATATATCCGAAGGATTGAATGATGCTAGGTGCATATCTAAGTGAATGATAATGCATAGAAGTGAAACAAGTGGATAAATCAATCAAAATGAAGGAGAACGAAGCGTGTGGAGAGAGTTGCCGCAACAACAACCGATAGTGCAAAAACTAGGTAATGCATGCAACACTTGGGAAAAGGCAACACAAAACTTAAAGCAACACTTCTACAAGCTAAAACAAGTTGAAATGCCAATGGTAGTTCAACAAAAAGAGTGAAACAATATTCTCAGAAGCTAAACAAACAAAAGCAAAAGAAAAAGCAGGAAAATACTAGAAAATAAAGACTTACTCGGAAAAGCAATGACGATCGCACTAGAGGTTCATTGATCTTCTTTGGAATGCTAGAGATCTAAGATCAAATGTGAAAATGAGCTTTGACAGCATCCATTAAATTGATTTGGCTGATTTAGGGTTTATGACGCGAAGGCCAAAAATCAAGGAAAAAATGACACTTGGCGACAATTTCCAAAATAAATCAAGTGTCTCCTCCGGTGATCTAAAAATAGATACCTATTTTCTAGGGATGCTTTTTTTTCTTTTTTCCTTTTTCCTATTTCAAGAAAAGCTTCCATGCATTTCTCGGAGAGATTGCGTAGTTCTGGGAAGGACTGGGAAACTCACCAACTCATGCATTGAGCAGCTTCTAAGGGAGAAGCTTCTGCACAATTTCTGAGTTGAGTGGCTCTGGGCTGCCTCTCATGCCCTGCGCAGTTTCCCAATTGAAGATAGGTTGTTAGCTAGCTCGACGCAATTTTGGAGCTGAAGGCTCAATGTCAACTTGAACTGCACAATTTCTGAGAGAAAGGTTGGTTGCCCTCTGTTAGAGTCGTTCTAGTAGCCCTCCATCAGCGATCAAAGCTCTTTGCATTTGCATAGGTAGGTGTCTCATCAGTGTCATCTTTGCATCCCATTAGGCATGCCATAACCCTGATGGAGGAGCTGGTATCTTTTTCCCCCTCTTGGCATTGCTAGACCAAAGTTATTTCGGTCATTAAATTTTTCAAGATTGTCTTGTCTTGTCTTGAGGTCAAATTCCTAGGTTTAGGGTTTTGGTCAAGTTTGTCTTCAAGGTCATGTCTCTGAAGGTCAATAAATGTTCAGCAAGACAGAGGGATGATTTTAACGGTGTTTCTTCGCAAATTCCTATCTTGTACAATTAATTTTCATCTTGGATTTAAAAACTCTGTTTTTAAAGCCAAGATCATTTTTCAAATCTTTGTAAAAAATGATGAAATTTTAAAAAAATTCTCAAGAACAGCATGTAACC
This sequence comes from Pinus taeda, assembly GCA_000404065.3. Lineage (NCBI taxonomy): Eukaryota > Viridiplantae > Streptophyta > Pinopsida > Pinales > Pinaceae > Pinus > Pinus taeda. Next base: position 2,243 of record APFE030187267.1, on the reverse strand, counting down.
CTGGCTCCCTAGCCAAGATCTCTCAGATGATATCCCTGTAAAAAGAATCGAGCAAAAGCATTAAATAAGTCAATTTCAGGACAAAGGAAACCAAAAAGTCAAGTTTTTTAAAGTGTCAAAGGAAAAACATTAGAAAGTGGGTTGTGATATGAAATTTATTCAAAGCAAGGCTATAAAGGTTCTATTTTCGTCCATTAAGCCTCATTGTGCATTCAAGTGATAGAGAAGTCAAATTGCAAGAGCGTTTGAGCATTTGAGTGAATTGTAAGAGCGTTTGGGAGAGGTGAGACCCGTTAAAACAGAGGTGAGACCCGTCAGGGTACCTCTACCAGTACAAAATTTGTATGGGCACGACCCGTCAGGAGAGTGAGACCTGTTGGGCAGTGAATGCGACCCATCAACGCATCATTTACACAAAATCGCCAACAGCTTGCTAAGGAACCACGATTTTCCCGATTTTGTAAGGTAGGCCCTCAAAGCATGAAAAATTATTGCTTGCTACAGTTCAAAAAGATCATAATTGTGTTTTTTAAAGGTCTTCATTTTGCAAGTAAAAGCTCCATTGCTGCTGTGGGTATGAAATTGTCAAAATTGCTGCTTTGAGTATGAAATTGTCAAATTTGCTAGGGTTTATTATGCTGTTTTAAGGTATCCCATTTTCTTTCCTATTGTCCACCTCCCATTACATATTCCTTATCATTTAAATTCCCCTTCCAAATTTGATAAGAACCTTAAACCCTACCCCTCATGATGCCATTGTAAAAAATATATAACATGATGCATATGCAATAATTCTTGCAATGTTTTTCCCTTAAAATACCTGTTTTATATATTCATTCCCATGTTCCCTTTAAAAGCGCCCTTCCCCTAACATTCTCTTCATGTTCCATGTCCCCTTGAAACAGTATATAAATCAGCATTTTGCAGGCAGAAACAACAGGACATTTTGGCCACTCTGCTTCCTAAACAATGTCAGAAACTGAAACCTATGAGCAGAGTGATGACCAGGTATCAGCTTCAGAAATTGAGGTACAGAGGAGGCCTCAAAAGGTAAAAGGCGGTCATCACAGGAGAGAGGAGCCCACCTCTTTGACAGGTTTACAGGCTTGTCCTATGGTAGTCTCATGTTTTCAGTACATGTCTTGTTATGAGTTTTGCGAGAGGATCTCTTGGATTCAGCACCACAGAGAGTTGGCTCGCTTATTTGTTTTACACTTACATGATGGACATGTCAACCTTGCCGGGGTGGACTTTATTTTGACACCCGAGGTGATTTCACAGGCTACAGGGATACCTAATGTCGGGGAGGTATGGAACAAGCGCAAGGTGTTGGACACTGTTCAGGTTGAGCCTTTTATTAGACCAGCATTCATGAGACTATTGACAGGTGTGTTTCCATTCAGATTTCTCAGGCGTGAGTATGCTCCCATGATGAAGCTCATCATGCGCTATTTTACCTGTGAGGGCAGATTTTCACAAATATATTCATACCATATCCGCATATTGATGCACTTCACACGGGTACGGATGATGAATATCCCTATTTTCTTCTATCAGAACATTGAGAGGATGGTGTCCATAATGCAGAGGAAGAGCCCGGCAGAACAATATAGGAGCCTTTACCATTATGGTTTGATTCAGCTTGTAGTATTACACCAGTTGGCTCAGCGAGGTATCTCATGGGAGGAGTTCATCTCTCGTGAACTTTTCACACCATTACCCCTGCCACATCCTGAGGTTGTTCACGAGGAGGGAGGACCATCTCAACAACATGACATCCCCGTCATTAGACATGTCAGCTCCTTACCTTTGGTTACTTATCAGAGAGGCCAGAGGGCCTTATTTGCAGCAGCTCAGCGAGTACTTTCTCCACACTAGGTGGAAGGGGTCTCGCCTTCTTCATCAGCACCGCGAGTGTTATCTCCACACCCGATGGAAGGGGCCTCGCTTTCGACAACAGCACAGGTATCAGAGAGGGGCAAGCAGCCCATGATTGAGAAGGGATTGTCAGGTGATCCAGATATTGACATTATTGATCTTGACGCCGGTTCTCCTAGCTCAGAGCTCAAGGATATCATCCGAGAGCAAAGGACTGAGAATGAGTCACTGCACACGAAATTGCAGATGGCAAAATGGATAATCAACTATTTAGAGCAGTGCAACAAATAGTTGGAGGATGAGCACAAGCTTTATGAGTTGCGGAAGATTCGTGAAGACCGGGAATTGGCTCGTAGGAGACCCGG